>JABASD010000992.1:0-51113 GCA_019776165.1 Pogonognathellus flavescens | reverse complement strand
CACAAGTTATAGCTGGGGGGTTTTGGTCATGCACCTTTAAAATTATAATTTTCCAAACCCCTCTGCTAACTTGGGAAAATTATATTTTTATAAGATTTTATAAGTTAGCTGGGGGGTTTTGAAATTTAAATAAAATATTTTCGAATAGAGTAAATTTCGAATACAAATAATAGGGGAGGGTCGGTCCAAAAATGGCAAAAAATTGTAGACGTCATATGTGGATGGTCCCTCTTGGGAATTCAATGTACAATAGCATTAGGCTTTATTGCTGTTCTATAAAGAACCATAGTGCAACGGAACTAACGAAGTAGAGAATGATTTTATTGTATTTAAGCGCGCTTGTGAAAGATATAAGTTTTGTTAGTTGCCGCTTGGACGCGTGGGCTAAAAATAATGACGGCGACTATACACGAGAAGCGGATTCGACTTCATTCATTTGTAGTGTGTAAAATAATTCGTGTAGTGATAGTGGTGAACAGTGAAGTAGTGGAGGATGACAGAATGACGGGGACCGGGGACAGTCAACAGTAGTCGGCCGCAAGCTGATTGTATGAGCGAGAAAAAACCGATAATAATGTTTTCATACTCACTTTACTCGCGTATATCATATGCATCATAGCTATATCCGTGCATTGAATAGATTCTGGTGAATTGGATCTGGGATCGCCGATTATTAATTAGTTGTGTGTATATTAAAAATATAAAACAGTATATTTAGTGTATATGCCGTAAAGTAAATCGAACAACATACCTAACGTAATTTGCCGTCAGGAACAGTGACGTGATTTTGAGTTGTTCTTGTATAAATGAAACAAAAGTATTTTCTATCGGTATTCGGTTTCGCTGTTGTTTAGATTGGATTGTAATTACTGTCAAAATTAATGGTAAATAATAATTCGATTCGCTTACTAATTAAATATTAAATGATCCATTTGAATTACTTAATAACAAATCCAACATTCAAAGCCGCAACTTTGAACTTTATTCTCAATTGTATTGTAGCAGTCATGACGTGACTGTCAGTTAGAACATCAAATTATTCGATTCGAATATTGGAATGAAAGATTTATATTTTGTATCATTGAATTACAGCAATTCATCACATTTCGTGTCGAATATAAATTATGTAAATAACCGAAAAAGTAATATCCAAACATAAAGCATACCCAGTTTTTTGTTGCTACTTTTAACGTAATGTAAACTCCAATGCTAAATGTATGGGTCATGGGTAGGTAGGGTTCACTGTCAAGTGTTGCGATTTTGAATGTTCAGTTTATGTTTAGTTGTCAACATTTGGGCATTTTCGTGGGGTGTCTTCAACTTCATGCTCACAAATTTTGTATTTGTATTGTGCATTGATTGTGCTTCACATGAATTGCAAAGACTGTGCAGTTGACTCTAGTGGGCTACAGTTAGTATGCAAATAATTTTAAATTACTAGAAACTAAACGATATGAAATATTAATATAGTTAACCACAATGCACAAATTGTGTAACCTAAATCGATAGAGGATAGAATTAAGACACTAGAACAATAATGTACATTTACAACTCTGCATTTATCAGGCCAAAAGTAAAACACATTACATAATATTGAATATGATTAGTTGATAGTTATTTTTATAGTATAGTATTATAATTTGTCATATATATTCTTTGTTTTGTTTTCTTTGCTTTCAGATAACATTTTGATTATTTAAATTGAATATCAATTGAAGTTAAGACTGAGAGTGGCTGTGGATCGACTGTCAACATTGTGAACCGACAAATCAAACGGCCAGGGGAAGGAAACACAATTATACAAATAAAATTGAAAAATTTCCGTTATTTATCAGGTAACTTAAGTTGATAAAAATTTACACATATTGAATGAAAGGCTCGTTTGTGTTTAGTAATTCTACAGTTTGATGAATGAATGATCCATTTTCTAACGTAAGCAACAGTTTCATACTGTTCGGAGTATTTTCTAACTACTCAAATGTTGTAATGTTCTGTATGTTATTTAATTCCCTGATTATTGGCATAACTTGTTGACAATCGTTTGTGTACTTGTGTACGCATTAAAATCCCTTTTTAAATGACCGTGAAAAGCATATTATGACAATTTCGCATCAATAACCAGGATCCACAGTAATTTTTGTATAATTTGAAAAGCCTTACATTGTTTCCAAATAATTTTTAGCATGTTACATAAATACTATACTGTGTGAACTGGAAACACCATTTTACACACCATGCTATCATTTTACCAATCATATCATAGTGTTGTCTATAAATAACTTCAGTCAAGTGTTGGGCCAACACTTTTTATTTTTTATCCATTTTATTGAATAGGTTTCGTGTTATACAGGTAGTCTTATAACTATAACTTAAAATGTATTAGATCGACGCATTATTTATCATGTGCGCAACAAAAAAATAATTAGTAACTGTTAACTAATAAAAAGATGAAATAATATAAAAATAACATTTTCAACCATTTTTTTTAAATTCCAGACAGTTAATGAAATTGGTCACGTCTTATGAATTCTCCTTTTATTTCACCCTGCTGTTGAGTAATGAATTTGCTCCACCCATGCACTGTCGTCATGAAGCATGACAATTAAGTTTGGTGGGCAGGAGTTTCAAAGGGATATTGATACCACACAAGTGTCACAGATTTTGGACGATATTGTTGTACCTGTTTCGGAACCCAATTCTACAATGTCTGAGTCGGTCCAGTCATTTCAATCTTCGTCGAAAGATGAGGTAAAATAAGTGTTTTTCGTCTCTTTTATTCACACATTTTTTGTATACTCCACATTTTTGATTAATTTGATTATATATGGGGCTATATTATAAACCATTTTGCAGGTTGATGTTAATATTTTTTGTTGTGCTTACATTACAGATCGCGGAAACTGACCGGAACAGTGGAATAGCAACAGATACTGAGCCAAAGTCAGAAATCGTAGAAACTGGGTGTGATCCTGACCACATTACACTTAGTCAATTAAATGGCCAGTCTCCAAAATATACTTCAGACGGTCTTAGTCAGATTAAATGTGAAGACTATGAAACCTCGTTATGCACTGTCCGAAAATGCACGGCATTGGATGGAATTGATCAGTCCATAAATGATGACGAAGATGATTTGTTGGTTCCTTTTCCAATTGCAGAAATGAGTCGGTTAGATGAAATGATTTCTAATCCCCGCTGGGTTGTTCCTGTTCTTCCTGGTGGTCAACTGGAGATCCTTTTAGAGGCATCAATTAATCTGTGCAAAAAAGGTAAGAAATTAACAATAACCTTGTTTTTATTTCGCACTTGGTGAAAGGTGCACTATATTCGAGTAATTGCTAAAACATACCAATCAAACAATTACCCTTATTAATAGTTTAAATTAAGTATTGATTTATTGCTAACAATAGTCCCTAAAGCAATCAAATTTAATGTGCATTCCGTCCTTCGACGACATCATTTTCTTTGCTGATTTCAATTTGCCTTTGAGCCAGTTAAATTTGCAATGCATGTTGCATGGTGATTAGTGTCGATTTAACTTAATGGTGGATAGTGATGGAATAGTGGTAAAATATCTTTAATATCTTGTGGTTTATGAAATGATTGTACTGTTTGGTAGGGTTGGACACCAAAAGTGAACCTTGCCAGCGGTTTTTTAGAGATGGGCTCACGATTTCTTTCACGAAAATTTTAACTGATGATGCCGTGTCCAGTTGGAAACCAGAAATCCATAAGTGTATATTAAAAAATTCAGAACGTCTGGTGGATTTAATAATTACCAAACTTAATCAAGATTGGTTTCCCCTTCTGGATTTAATGGCGATATTGTTTAATCCTTCAAATAAATTTCATTCGTTCAACGCATCACGTCAACCAGAAAGTTATTCCTTAGAGGTTCCCTTAGCAGATGACGAACTTTTTGCCAGACCTGCAGAAATACGTCTTTGTAAAGGTATAACATTGAATAAATGGATAGAACCATGCAATAGGCGTACGATAATAATATTTATGGAAACTTCAAAAATAATTTTTTTAATAGGTTGGTTGGTCGATTTATTAAATCGGTTTGGAACACAAGGAGGGTTTGCCATGATTTGTGAAAGATTTCAGAGTCAAACTCCTTTGTCAGTTAATCTTGTGTACTGCCTTATTAAGCCTTTTGGCCAATGTCATGAATTTTTGACAAGGCACACTATCCAGAAATACTTTGGACCTATTTTGGTCGCTGCTCCACAGTTTTTGGAAAATTTAAGTGATGATGACCTTAAGAAAGAGACTGCAAAATCTGACATTATTTCAAGTATTATTAGAAGTTTGAAGTCCATTCAAGGAAGGTTTTCGGATAACGAAGAGTTAATGAGAAATTTGGAGATATTTAGATTACGAATGATTTTGCGAATGCTTCAGGTTTGAAACTTTTTATAAGAATTATTTTCACAATTTTATTTTTCCTCACACGTACTTATTGCACTAATTACAATTGTTTCCTTTTTAGGTGTCCTCATTCAATGGTAAGATGAATGCCCTGAATGAAATCAATCAAGTTGTTCAAAATGTTACATCCCATTACCCAGCTCATCATTATCGAATGGAAGATGGAGAGTATTTGACATCGAAAATAATAGCAGAGTGGTTTGCAGAAAATCAAGTTTTGCAAATAGTTCTGCGAGACTCCCTTCATCAACCTCAATATGTTGAAAAGCTAGAAAAAATATTACGATTCATTATAAAAGAAAGAAGTTTAACTTTGAAGGATTTAGATGACATATGGGCTGCTCAGGTACGATTTACATTGCAAGATTACGACTAAGCGTTTCTATTTCGGAACATTGGAATATTAAATGCTAATTATGACCTTAGGTTGGAAAACACGATGCAATAGTTAAGAACGTGCACGATCTTCTGGCGAAACTAGCATGGGATTTTAGCCCAGAACAATTAGATCATCTTTTTGAATGTTTTCAAGCAAGTTGGACAACAGCAAATAAACGCCAACGTGAAAAATTGTTAGAATTGATTAGACGTCTTGCTGAGGATGATAAAGATGGAGTGATGGCTTATAAGGTTCTTACCCTTTTCTGGAATTTGGCTCATTCCAATGAAGTGCCCACAGAAATTATGGATCAAGCTTTAACAGCCCATGTTAAAGTATTAGATTACAGTTGCTCGCAGGTATTGCAACCATTGAATTTTAGTGAATAATTGTGGAACAATTTTCTGTGCTGATTTGTTGACATCAATTAATGAACAATCTTCAATTTCAGCAACGCGACAATCAAAAGTTTCAATGGCTCAACAAAAGTATGGATCAACTAGTGGCGGATGACGTTGTTTGGGTAATTCCAGCTATGAAACATATGCGAGAGATATTCTCACTATACCCAGAAGGACAGTCTAACCATAAAAATGCATCAGCTATTTATCGTCCACATGTTATTGGCAAAATGCAGCAAGAAAGACAACTCATTGTCAAAGTTTGCGACTCTCTAAATGCGTACATGGAAGAAGTTCGTAACTATGTAAAAGGTTAGTACAGGTAGTATCGAATTTGTATCTTCAAGAAAATAAACAAGTGACTCTAAATTTATGAATTTAAATTAACTTCATTGTTCTATTTACTGGATACTAGGTATTGATACTAACTAACTGTGTAGATTAAAAATAATATTAAATTGCTTTTTGTGAACGCAGAAAAGTCACCGTGCGATCCTCATAACGTTAAATTGGATGGCCGGTATTCTCACCTAGACCAAATCAGAGAACGTCTAACATTCTTAAGATTTCTATTAAAGGTTTGCATGTACCCATTATATTATTTATTTTTATTACGTTCGTAGCAAACGTTTTCGTAAATTTCGATGTCTAATTCTTTCGAAAAACTTATAGGATGGTCAACTGTGGTTGTGTGAAGATCAAGCCAATATGATATGGCAGTGCTTAGCAGAAAGCCCTGCGTTTCCATCGGATCGTGAAATGTGTTTCGAATGGTTTTCAAAATTAATGGGAGATGATCCAGACTTAGATCCAAAATTTACTCAACCATTTTTTGAGAGAAAAATTTTAAACTTTGATGCAACCCTGCTTACAGAAAGTGGAATGGAGTAATTCATTTTAATACTACTGTATCTTAACTAATTTTTGGAAGTAATTGCTCAATGTTTTATAACATGGTTGTGTTCTTTAGTTGTTTTGAGCGTTTCTTCAAAGCTGTGAATGTATGCAATAAAAAGCTATGTGTCAAGAGGGAGGACGTTCTAATGGATGATGTAAGCAAGCATTTTAAGCAATAGTTATGTAATCGAAGGATGTGATAATTATGTCGTTGCAATGATAATTTTGGCTATAATTGTCAACTTCTTAGATGGAGCTTATTGGTACTGACTACATTTGGAGAGTAATATTATCCGGCAGTGAAGATATGGCAACTCGGGCGATAGGGTTTTTAAGAACCATCTGTACAGCTCTTGGACCGAATTTGATGCCTAATCAAGTAGATGTTCATGAAGACTTTATTAGTTCGTGTACGGATCGCCTCAGAGCTTCGTACGACACTATTTTGGTTTTGGAAAAAGACAAAGACTCTACCAACCGAGTGCGTCAGGAAGTAACTAGAATGTGCCGTGTTCTCAGAGTATTGCTTGAATACATAGTTGAATGTGACTCTGACTATGGAGATGAGCGAGCGTTCATTCCTCTATACAGGTAATGATATTCTTAAACAAAAGCAGAACACCTTGAATAATCTCGTTTCACCAGTAAGTTAATTATTTGCGAAGAACAAACCGTAAATACATTTTCTTTATGTCTTGAATATAGAGCTTCAAGGGGTAAAAACTTTAGCATCTATATACGTTTTCCTAGTCAGGGAGGCAGGGGATATGATGATATTGAAATTTTTACTCATAATAATGAGACCCCAGCTGGGCTGCGTAGACAGGTAATAATTATTGTATTTATTTGTCGATACGTCTAAACGTTACGTTATACGTCCAAATTCTTTCTAAGTGAAAAACTGATTTTGTGCACTATGTTTTTCAGATAATTCGTCAATTAAAAGAGCACACTCAGACTAGTTCTGCTTTTAAGCTTGATTTATTTTATAACGGAGAAATCATTGATTTATCTGAAGATAGGCGGACTGTTGCCCAATTCGGTCTCCGCGACAAAATGGTTAGCAGATTATTGCTTTTGCTTAAAAACAATTATTGTTGGGGAAAGTTAGGTAAGTTTTAACTCAGCTTAATAATTCTAACTTTTAACTTATGTTGTAAACAGTTGATGCAAGCGAAACTCGTTCAAAATAATGTTACCAATTCACCGGACTCCAGTGAAGAAAGTTCTGGAGGCTCACCGAACCATTTTACAACGGGAACAGATGGTCCCAATATTGAAGCTGAAGAATCTTTGCCTTCTGTGGTGCGTATAAGTTCAACTACAGGTTTAGTGATGAAATGTGAACTGTGATTTATTAATATTTGTTTAATATTAGATGATGTCGATGGATGAAAAACGAATGGAATTTTTATGTTTGCTTTGTGGTTTGGGAGCGAACATAATGGAAGAAAGACTGCGAGAAGGAGCTCGAACTCTTTTATCTGTCCTTCCTCCTTGTCGTCATACCGGGAAAGCCTTAAAGAATGCTTTCCTAGCGCCTTCAGCAACTGTGAGCGAAAAGAAGTCATACAGCTTTTTATTCAATGCCGAACCAGCCTTTGTTCTCTACCGACTTGAGGTACTGCTAAATTTAACCATTTATTAAGGCCAAACTTGTTTGGGCTTTTTGCGAATCGGTTTATGACAGTCTGACTGTTCGCCTGTCTGTCTGTCCGCTGTCCAACAAGTTTGGCCTTACTTAAATTCCAATCTTTAGTTTTGGTTTATTTTACAGTTTTGCTGATTCCATAAACCTTAAACGATAATTTTGGCATTGTTCAGGTACTCTATGCGCTCCTGTTTCCTGCAATGGGACCCGAGTCTCCTGGAACTTTAGAATTATTACATATATTTTTTGTGTCCGGTGGAGCTGGAATGGTTGTGGAAATGCTTACAAAGAATAATTTCATGCCACTGGCTGATGTAGCAACAAAACGGTCTGCATATCTAGCTGTACTGAAACTTACAAAGGCCGTACTGACCGTGACATCTCACCTGGTGATTCGCTATGAATCGGAAGCAAATCATATTGGACCGGAAAGGCTTCGAGTAATTAAAGAAGCAGTGAGCTCTGTGCCCAGTCCATCAACTGAAGTCATTTTGAGACGAATTGCAGACAGAATATCGTCGTCTCTTTTTATTTATATCAAGTCTAATTCTAGTGAGATGTATACCGAAGGATTGCGAAACCTTTTAACTGCAGCTATTGAAGGAATTTTACCAGATATTGAAACCATCAAATTAGTTATTCGTTTAGCCGGAGCCACAGCCTTAGGCTCATTGCAATATTTTTCTGCGGAGCAGCATCAGGCGAACCGAGAGCCAACTGATGATGACATAGCAGGTATTTCCTTTTTTAAGTGGGTAAATTATGTCACATGTGATGGAAACTACATGAATGTGTGATAATTATTATATTATTATTATTTGTGTTAATTGCAGTCTGTGAGGAAGCCCTTGAAACTTTGACGCTGAGTTTTGTATTAAACCCTGCTGCACTTGATCAAATGATTGGTGATCCGAGTTGGAAAGGATTTCTTCGTCAAGTACTTTTTGACACTCAAGGACGCACCATTCGTTTTATAGCGAACGAGCAGTTTTTCGTCATAGCCACCAAATGCACGGGCAATCCGAATGTGTTAACATTCTTTATAATGTTCCTGTTTGAGATTGTGCAAACTCTAGTCAGGGAGCTGCCGCATCATTCAAGAGATGTGTTTCATTTACTGTGCAATTTGCTCAGGTATTCTCACAGTTTCGGCATCCCCCTGCCCAAGTACGATCAACTGCTAAATACAGAAATCGAATGGCTTCGACAAGCAAAGGTAACTTTACTCCTGAGTTTGACTGTGTGCATTAGTAGATACGTTATCCGCTATTTTAACGATGTTATTGAAATGGTTTTAAAGTTTCCTTACTGACTACTGCAACTATTATTAAAATAACTTGCATCGTTATTCCTCAACGCAAATTCGAAAACTGTTTAAACTGCTGTTACTCACAAACTGTGAACACTATAAACTAATTGTTGATTGTCTTTTTCTACAGGAATACATTAAACTCAATGGTGAGGGATGTATTCAAGAAGATTTATTAGAAGGGCATATCTGTGTTGCCAGAGAACTGACATGCTTCTTGAGTCAAGAGAAAAAGTATCAGTTGGGGTGTGATCCTCAAGGAACTAATGCATCACTAATACGGGTATGTTATGTGTCTAATTTTTTGGTTTTTTATTTGTTGAGCCTATAGAATTTCTAATAATTTTTGTTAATGCATATAATATGTAGGAAATCTTGGAAGAATTCGTGTTTCCTTGGTCGAAGGCTCACTCCGCATTAAAGCGATCAGGGGAAATGCCTTCGGAGTCTCCAATTCAAATTTGCTCAACCCCTATTACACAAAATGCGATCCTAGATCTAGTCGTGTCTCTTTGCACAGGATGCATTCATAACCTAAAACTTACTGTGGAGATTCTTACTCAACTTTTTAACTACTCTAACGGTGAGAGAAATATTCAAGTCTCTTTCATTTATTTCTGAACCATACTTTAGTTAAAACTGCATATTCTTTAAAACACAGATGGAGACGGAGTTTTGAATGAATGGGAATATATCCCTCCCGTCGGAAATCGACCTATGGGAGGATTTGTTGGCCTTAAGAATGCTGGTGCAACTTGTTACATGAACTCTGTGCTCCAACAATTATTCATGGTAGAAAATATAAAGAGAGGTGTGCTTGGAGTGGAAGCCTCAGACACAGATCTGACTGAAGATGTTGCTGAAGATACTGTCACTGGCCCAGACTCTGATCCTTTATTGCCGCTTACGATCCTAAACAACACCTCGGAATCGGGGATTGAATCAACAACAGATGACCGAAAATCATACAACGTTTGCATTTTAAAGCAAATCCAATCCATTTTTGGCCATTTGGCATTGTCGAAGTTACAGTACTATGTTCCAAACGGTTTATGGAAGCATTTCAGGTAAATTAAATTACCATTACCACTGTTTTCAAATATGAGTATTAATTAACTATTAATTATTATTTATTTGTAAGAACAACTTCGCTGTGAAATTAATTTATTTTTTTATTTCCTCTTAATTTAGATTGCAAGGGGAGGCTGTAAATCTTAGAGAGCAACAAGATGCTGTAGAATTCTTCATGAGTCTCATTGAGAGTGTGGATGACGGAATGAAAGCCGTTGGAGAGGAGCAAATTCTTTCGAAGAATCTCGGTGGTCTTTTCTCGGATCAAAAGATCTGTAAAGAATGCCCCCATCGCTATTCAAAGGAAGAACCCTTTTCTGTTATTTCCGTGGATATTCGCAACCACTCTAGTTTGTTGGATTCTTTAGAGCAGTACGTTAAGGGAGAATTGTTAGAAGGAGCTGATGCATACCATTGTGAACGTTGTAACAAGAAGGTATATTGTATAAAGATGCTCAATATTATCATTTCTCTGTAGTTTAGGATTGTTTAAATCAAGTTGACTTTGTGTTTTGTTCAGGTGGTGACTGTGAAGCGATTGTGTGTAAAGAAATTGCCTCCAGTATTAGCTATTCAATTGAAACGGTTTGAATATGATTACGAAAGGGTTTGTCCAATTAAATTCAATGACTACTTCGAATTTCCTCGAGAATTAGACATGGAGCCTTACACTGTATCAGGTTTAGCAAAAATTGAAGGTGAAATGATTGACGGTGACGACGCAGCTCTTCTAGGACAAAACGTTTGCACCTCATATAGATTAACAGGAATAGTGGTTCATTCGGGACAAGCTTCGGGCGGCCACTACTATTCATATATATCTTTCAAGTATATAATTACTCCTTCGTAATATTGAAAAAATACCTTTCATTTTATCTTACTTTACTGTGATCATAAATCTTCTGTCAATTTGTTTAATAGATGTGGGGACGGGGTCTGGCGATGGTACAAGTTTGATGATGGAGATGTATCTGAATGTCGTATGGACGATGATGAGGAGTTAAAAAATCAATGCTTTGGGGGAGATTATTCTGGAGAAGTATGTGGCTCAGAGTCAAAATTCCACTAAAAGTTGAATTATTTCTTTCGTTAGTGCGTATAAAATATAAATACAATCCTCCTTTATAATATAATTAGGTATTTGACCATATGATGAAAAGAATGAGCTTTAGACGCCAAAAAAGATGGTGGAATGCCTATATATTATTTTACACTCAAACAGAAGCTCTTGATTCAAGCATGGCTGCCAAATTTACCGGGTTGTGTGGTAAGTTATATTTTCAAACAAAGTATTCAAGCTTTATTTTGTAAATATGTGCTCAAATTGAATGAATTATTGATCAAGTGAGTGATAGAAGACCCAAAATTCCTTCAATGATAGAAAGGAGTGTTTTGAAGCAAAACGTCGAATTTATGCACATTCGCTCCCATTTTTCAGTAGAATACTTCCAGTTTGTTAGAAAGTTGGTCAGCTCAAATGTTTTTGCTATTTCCTCGGCCCATTCGGCGGAATTGGTGAGTTTACCATATTTGACGACTTGTAATTTAATTGCCGTGTTACATCATACTAATGGATGAATGATGTTATGTTTGCAGCCAGATGATATGGACCAGTTAGCCCTACTAAGTATACAAATGGCCACACAGTTCCTCTTTTCTGTAGGTTTTAGAACTAAGAAAACACTTAGAGGAATGGCTAATGATTGGTATGAAGTTATCGTCCCTTATTTGAAGCAGTCTAAAAATGTGCGCTTTTGGTTTGCAACAAATGCTTTGTTCAGAGATCCATGCAGGTTTGTTTTTTTGAACTTATTATTATTATTACTTTTAAAACTTACTTTATTAATTCAGTAATTTACGTAATTTACGTACTTTTGTTTTTTAATTTAGAATCAGCGAATATTTATTAGAGTGTCCTAGTTCTGAAGTTAGACAGGCGTTCTCAAAAATACTGGTGTTTTTAGCCCACTTTTCAAAAAATGACGGAGTTTACGTTCCCTCTATTCCAATGGCAACTTTATGTAAATTCGTTTTCTAAATGTTTTGTAAAACAACTGATTTGTAAAGTAATAATGAGTCTAATGTTATTCATAATTTACTTTTAGCTCGCAGCACTGATAAAAAGTTGTGGGAATATATTGTGGATGCCGTATTGAATTTATTAAGACGAGATGTTTCTGAGTATGGAAGACATTTGGTTCAGTATTTTTCATTTTTTGTAAATTATGCCCATCTTGGTGATCAAGAAAAAAGACATCTACTTGAAGCGAGACTCCCTACACACGATTTAAATGTAAAGGTTTAAATTGGATTATAAGAAGTGCAAGGGTGAAGTAAAAGGTTAATTTGGATATTATAACATTTTGGTCGACATTCATTGTGTGTTTAGAGTGACGTCGTGTCAGCTTTCATGGCGCTAGCAGTAGATGATGGCCCTGCCCCTCCCATAAAGTACCAATGTGCAGATTTAAGCAAGTTATACCAAGTAGTGTCGATTCTCATTCGCTCTTGTGATGTATCCAGCCAATGCTTCTCTGCTGTGGAGGTAAATAGTAATTCTTATAATATCGAACAATATGGATACTAGACCGTATTTGAAAATGATTGCTTAATTAACTTTCTAGGGAGAACCTGTGAAAACTAATCCGTATATAGAGACAAATTTAACCGAACCTTTGATGATACTACCAGAATCTGCGTTTTGTGGCGTTTATGGCGAAAAGTAATCGAGCAATTAGTTGATTAATAACTAGTAATTTATACAATGATTAACTTCAAAATTTTGTTTTTCAGCTATAAAAGACCAGTAGACAAATCAAACGATACAGATGAAGTGCCTGGGAAAGATGAACTAAAGGAAATTGATCACATTAAGCCGTGCAGTACATATATCAAGAAAATTATTGATGAAGCATCTACATCAGAGGATACAATATTTCTTGTCCAGTTTTTATGTTGGGAAAATTGGGAGTTTACCAGTAGTGTTCTTTATGAAATTCTCACTCATATTGGTTATTCGTATACACCAGAATTGAAAACGTTCCTTGAATTATTGATCAGTTTACTCAAAATTGAAGATTCTTGGCAAATGAAGCGAATCACTTATTCCCTCAAAGGTACTGGCAAAGTCAAAGGTAATGCAAGCGAAACATTAATCATTTTGGTAGATTAGAGTTGACGTTGTAGATGTAGATGAGCCATATTCACTAGGTATTAGCCAGGTTGCAATTTGTTTAGTTCTTAAATATTTATCAAACCAAAGTGGTAGAATAGATTCTTCGTTAATGTATTTGCTCATACTTCATTTCATTGGTTTTGCAGGTTTTCCAGATGATAAGGACGGATTAATAGATATAATTCACCGAAATAAAACTAGCCACCCCAAACGTGCATATCTGTTTATCAAATGTGTCACAAATTTAATGGAACCCAACGGAATGGCTCATCGAGTAATGACTGCGACACCTGACCTGATGAGAAAGTGGAGCGCAGCAGTGGACTGGTTGCAGCATGAACTGGAACGCCGGGCCCCTGCTGCGGGATCTTCATACGGCTACTCAGCCACTAGTTGGTCACCACCATCCAATGAGTCTGCCAACGGCTCTTTCTTCTTAGAACGATCTCTGTCTGCGAAGACGACCTTAGAAAGAGCTATCGAGCTGCGTGTATACCCCGAGTTGGGCGATAATGACGAAGATCAGATCTCCAGCGAAGGAGAAGAAGAGGGTGGGAAAGTAACTCGAGATGCTTACCCAGTGCCATTGGACGAAGAATTCCAAACAATGGGAGTGAGACGCCCAGCTGCTAAACGTTACCAGGTCGGGGTGGACAGAAGAGAGAAACGAGATCGGGACGACGAAATTGACTCGTGGACCGTGCCGCCCAATACTCCACCCTCAAGCAGTGAAAGTCTTCAAATTAATGATGAATTAACATCGACGACGACGAATCTGAATAGCCTTAGTCCGAGTAAAGGGGGAGTGAAGGAGCAGATGTCTCCCTCTTTAACTTCCTGTTCGTTGTCATCAGTTCCTAGTGTCACAGCCGCCTATCATTCTGCAGTTACGACCACCACGGCCTCGTCCTCTTCGTCTTCTCCTATTTGTTCTCTGAAGCCCACTGCGGCCACCACCACGGGCTCCCCTCTGAAATCTGGAGTTGGTGGAAGGGCACTAAATCTTTCCATAACCAAAACACAACAGCGGCGACAACAGAAATATATGCAATTGGAAAGTCAAATAGACTGGCCAAGAGTCTCGGAAAACCCTCCCTCTCCAGACAAAGACAAAGAAGTGAACTGAACTGAGGAGTCTTACTCAACTGACGTAAACTAAGCTAGGCTTTACACAAACGGATATAATATGTATTTACTTAAACTTACAATTAATTTTCAATGTTGCTTTACACAATATTGACGGGACGGACGCGCGCGCGACATAAATTCTAATGTAGCTTAATTATTAAATAGTTAGTTTAAGTACATTTCATTATTAATTTGTCAATAACCATTTGTAGGTCATAAGTGAGTTGTAATAACATACGATAGAAATATATTTGCAATTGTAGTGACTGTCTCACACATCTGCTATTAGCGAGAAACAGACACACACACAAACGATAACACACGAAATTACACATTACACAATAATAATACTGTAAGTACATCATAAATCGTTTATACGTTACTTATACTAAAGTGCACATGTAAGTTATGAAAGACTTAAAATTAATTAAATGTACATAAATCGGTAATGATGTGGCGTAGTTGGACCTGCTGCTGCTTCGCATCCACAGGTGGAAATAAATCCTTAAATTCTTATACTAATAACAATAAGTATAACATACAATAAAGTAGCATATTTTGCCTTCGCCCAATCACCTTGACTAGAATGAATTTCGAAAACTGGTTGTGTGAGGTATGTCTGGACCATGAATGTGGTTAATACACAGGAATATATAGGGGATGGTGAAAGTGATTTAAAACTCTTTTAGCAAGTGTTTTTAAGCGAGATGCCATTATGGAGACCAAAGTGTAACCATTTATTATTATGATAGCAGAGTCCCTTGTAATCTGTCGGAGCGGACGTGTTCACTCACTCACTGTTCAATACTACCAATAATAAGCAATTAGTAGACCGATAATCTTCTTCAGTTCTGTAATCTGTCAGTGAGGATATTTCAATTCTTTCGATATAAATACGATTGTAATAAAACTATGATGATAATAATACTGTGCTTTTGTAGCCACCGTTTGCATTAAGAAGTGTCAGCGACTGTCTCAGCTTGCAGTTGCCTCGACTTTTAAATACATTGAGAAATAGAAATTCAACGTTATATTATTATTAAAGTGTAAATTTGTAGCATGTTTCTAATGTACAGCTGCTAGTAGTAAATGTGTGTAGATGTTAAGTTTCGATAAGGATAAAATATTATTCTGTTGCTTCAAATTTGTGATTCGATCGATCGAATTGCTATGCGTAATACTTCTATATATTATTATGTAATAATGTAATGTTAATGCTAAAAATCGAAGTGGATATTTAAATATATTATGCTCTTAGCATGTGTACGTATTGGGTAAAGCACCTACAAATTCATTTGTGTTATGTACGAATACGAATTATCACCGTTGACAATAGGTAGATAGATTCGTACTAGTTTGCTGTATGGATGAATAAATTCAGCGTCCCCTCAAAACCTTAAAGCTTCATGCTTCAATACGTCTCTATTCTCAATGTCTCTTTTCCATACATATTTCTAACTTCCACCCATATTTTCTAGGTCTCGTTGTATGTGTCATTGTGTCAATATCTAGTAATAATAATGCTTCCACCCAAGTATTGCCTTAACCAACCTTAACCAACCCCATTTATTGCCTTTATGAGAATTAATATCCATAGGTCCTGACACTTTATTACACAAAGTTGCTCCAAAAACATTTCATCAAACCAAAAAATTCTATTATATTTTTGGAGGAATCTGTCAGTATATTTCCATGCATCATAAAATGATTCATGAATATTCATAAATCTGTATATCTTTCAGTTTTATATTGTTGCATATTACATATCGGTCATTGAATCCATTCCACCTCTGAAATAGCAAGTTTGTTCTAAAAGTTAAAAATAGCAATTTGGGAAAAATTGATGTTATAAATTTTACCAATTTTGAGCCAAATCGTGTACCTTTCCCTTATCCCTTCATTATTTATTTAACCATTCTTTTGTACAAAATCTAATGAGCCTACTGATTTCCCGATCCGTTTCCTAGTGTAGGTATTTAATACAAAATAAGTATACTGCGAGTAAAGTAAAAAGACGTGGTCGTAGGCTCAATGTACTAATGTGCCTGGTTTTGTGTAAAGGTGTCTTTATAAAATAAAAGTTGTATTCATGGAAAAGAAGCAAAGTGGAGTATAGAAAAATGCATCAATTTAAACCATAACCTAGCTACAAGAGCTTTGAGTGTCAGTAGTAAATGTATATACTTTCTCTTTTATTGGTGGAACAGGAAAGCACTCCTCGAATGCTTTTGTTTTTGTAGCACTTCAAGAAACAAAACTGTTCTTATTCTGTAGCAGAAAAAATGAATTTTCTGAATGCACATCTCTTGTAGTATTTCTCTGCCACAACCGAACTTCATTACGGGCAACCAACCGACATTGTTTTTTCATTAAGCACAGCATTAAATGATACGCGGTAAGGGGTAGGGGGTAGTAGTGGATGAAATAATGTAGCACTGAGCTGTGACATGAGTAAAGATGGTCTAGACGTTGCTGGATTGTGTTTCGTGGAGGATAGGAGCCTGCCCACTACATGCGACAGTGCAGGTAGACTTACCAGATATGACAAAAAAGAAAGTAGTTTGTTCTGCAATAAAAAGAATGAAATGCAGTAAGATTTGTATTCTCTTTCTCTCCCTTTGCCTTCGCTGGTTGTATTCTCAACTCAACTTTACTCAACCCCACCGTGCAGACACCGCTCACCGGCAATGTTGAAGTGCAGGAGCTTCGTGGCTGTTTTTGTAGCTAATCGATATTTCCTAACTTCCCCTCTCTCTCGAAGCAAGCGCATAGTCATATAAGAAACGTATTTTCTGTCCTCACCGAAAATTGTTATTATGACTGTATTGCAGCGAACCGAAATCCGGGACTCGTTTCCGTACATTACAGCAGCCGACTGAACTTTTCTCCACCGTGACTTTCACAATGATATTTCTACGCTGCCATTTCATCATAAAGCCCACACATAAATAAATGAGTTAATTAAAGTCACGGTTGTGTTATAAATAAAAGATGAAGGTAGGGAGTTGCAGTTTGTGTTCTGTGGATATTTGGAGAATTCTCTTGTACCTTGTTTTACTTACCGAGCTAGGATGTATATTCAAACGTGTTAAATTTTATGAAACTATGTGCTGACAATAATTGGGCAGGCATGAGCGATTGAACCACTTGGATTTCTTGTTGCACATTCTCCACAATTCTTTTCTTTCGCCACTAAATCGCAATCAGCTTCTCGCCCTCCTCTCTTTCAACTCGCGTATAAAATAGTAAAATCTAATCGTCGAGTCGGTTCCATCCTATTACATTTTGCCTTGATATTTTGTGAACCCAACTCGGTTCTTAAGAAAACTCTCTTGCATTTCTCTCTCTGTCTCTCTCTTTAAGAAACGAGTACACCCGTGCAGTTCATCCAGTCCTCCGTGACTTTGAGTTTCTGACTGACTAATTATCCCAGTTGGAAACATTGTTTATTTGAGTAGAAATAATTTTAGGTGATGTGTAGGAAATGGGAAAGTTGAAATAACGTGTAGTAGTTTAGTAGGAGAAGAAATCTGCAAGATCAGGAAGAAGAAAAGTTTCATCTGGTACTCGTCTTTCGCTGCGTCGCCAGATTATGCAGATAATAAGTGCTGTGTGCTTGTACTAACAGTTTCATCCACGGACTCGCTTAGCTGCTTGGTAACAGAGCAACATTCATTCAGCCGAGTCGCACTATTGAAAACTTTGTGATTGCGACTTCTCTTCTTCTGTCTGTGTTTGTGTTCTTATTTTCGGTACATGGGCAACTGACTGGTTTGTAGTCTCTCAGCGAACATCTCTCTTTGCCCGGAGAACTTTTATCTTTTTGGAATCAATAATAATGAAAGGCTCATTGTAATTCTGGTCTTGCATCCAATAGCTTTTACTTACGAAAGCCGTCAGCATGGTTTGTGGAACATTTACATGTAGATACTTGGTAAGTAGTACGTAAATATCAAAGTGTAAGTATATAGAGCACCGAAATATTATTATGTAGCTGAATGGAAATACATCGATTTGGTAGTCGACTTAGCAAAAACCGAAACTGACTTTAGTAGTGTAAAGTAAGGAAGAGAAAATAAGTGAAAGTCTGCCAATTGTAGGAATGAGATGGCCCTTTCTTGTAGTTTTCCCTCCGAGAAAACCAAAGAGCTACAACAGTTGATTGTGCTGAACTCTTCTCACACAAATTCTGACAAGACACTTCCGTCTCTGTCGTCACAAAATAATCGAAACAAGAAAGGTTGGTCTTCTGTCCCAACTTTGCCTACAACTTCCCCGATCAGCCGGAAAGAAGAAGAATGGACGAGTCGATCCACAGGAACCGGAAACAGAACGCAATTAGTAATTAGTGGTGATCAGCATAAAAATGATCAAGACGAAGATTTGTTAACAAATAAAAGTGAAGGAACTTATTTGCCCGACGTGACCGAAATCGACTCTCCGATTCGGGTGAGCAGTCAACTGCATATATTTTCCATAGAAAACCCTTGTGATCTTCTCGCTCAGTTAAAGCAACAGTCTGACAAATCGAGCAACAAAGGATTGGTGCTTTCACCTACAACAATGGCAATGCCACGACCAACTGTAATGGGCGCAGAGTCCGGTAGTATTGTTAAGACGGATGAAGCGACGGCGGATGAGCAGGCGGCAGGAGGCATCACCACAACTCCAACTCCTTCCCCCACAAATATCTGTACTCAGACAAGTACTTGTGTTGAAGCTACCGGTGAGTCCTTAGCTATTTCATTTGACGACAATGGCAATCCATGTCATTTTCAATGTCACAAATCCAATGTTGTCCCTGTCCCAGATTGCCACCATGAGAAATCACCAAGCGACAACAATGCTGCTGTCCCTGAGGATGAAACTGCTGATTCTCAGCAGGACAATCAAAATTCATCTCCTGTCAATACCAGTGTGACCAAAGAAATCGAAATTACACAGCAAAGACCGGGTTTTTACGAAATTAAAAAAACACAGGTTGAAGAACCGAAGTATTTTATCAACGCAGCTGCACTTTCTGAAGAAAATTTTCCACTTTCACCCACGATACATTTTTCCTCGTTAGATTACCAACAATACATCGACACAGAGACTAAAAAAGATGAAGAGAGTTCTTCAACCCCTGAATACAAAAAGTCTGTTGTTACCCAAGAAAAGCAGAACAATTCTTACAGACCGACGTCAATGAAAAGTAAAATTTCTTCGGATACTCTTAACGACCTAAAGGACGGAGAAAGCATATTTTGCCGGCCCCGAGTTCCAGTTTCTAAAAGTTTTCCAGACATTGTCCAAACGACATTTAGTAACGATCTTGACTTGGATGTGAAATGCAAAGAGCCACCGACGATGATAATGAATAATCTTACAAAAGATAGTTCTGAGCCGGAGTCGTTGGTCGCGGATTCATTAGAAGAACTTGCTATGGCTTCACTGGAGAGTCAAACAAATAATCAACACCAAACTCATACTTTTCTCACAAAGGATTCTTCTCACAGTCGGACTGTTCCTGCGGCTTTGGAATTACTGACAGAGTCACAGCAGGGTGGTATACTTGCAGAAAAACCCCCGGAAGCTTGGGTAATTGATTTCAACTCTCTTTCACTTGAATCTGAGATGGAGAGCTCAGACAACACAAGTCATTCTCAAACCAGACGTTCCAATTCTGGAAGCAATCCTAACTCTCTGGCATTTTTTGTTAATATCGACGATGACGAAGATGACGACACGACTTTGTCGTCGAAAAGTAATAAAGAAGGTCGCTCACAAGAATCATGTGATAAAGGTACAGGTACGGAGTCCATTGACAAAAAGATTTTTTCAATGTTTGTCGATTTTCGAAGTAACACGAACATGTCGAGTTGCAACAGTAAAGACTCGAAGAGTGAAGATTCTAGTTGTGGGGGCGGCCAGCATCATCAGCCACACATTCATCAGCCCTTGTCTCATCCAAAAAACCCCATCATTAACAAAACGGTGATGAATGTCCTGGAAGACCACGGCAGAAGTGCTTTGGGATCCTCTTCTTCAGCTCGCAATAAATTTCCCAGTCCCATTTTTCAGCACAAAGCGGCAGCAGAAAGCGCAAGGAAAGCTGCACGGTTGGAATTAGAAGAGAAAGCAAAGGCGGGTAAAATAGACATTCTCACAGCCACCGAACAAAACATTTTGTCCTCTTCCAGCAATGTCACTGGGGACAACTCAAGTTCGAAAGGAATGGATGAGTCTGCAAATAGTAATCGATCTTCTCTGCATGTTGCAAACCACATTGAAAGTTCATTCTCCAGCAGTCTGCTAAGCTCAATGGAAAATTCCCAGCCCACAGGTGAATCAATTCTTTCCATCCGAATGCCGTACATTTTTCTCACATTTCTTCCTACAGTTTCCAGTGGTGAAACTATCTGCAGTTTCATAGATGTGCCGAATTTTAATAGGAAATACATTATAATGGGGAAAGTAGTAAAAATTGTTTTGTTTTGTTGCCTCTTTATAATTGCGTACTCAGAAATGGAAATCTGCCAAGGCGGACCTTGTTTCAAGTTGGGGAAGGATTTACTGCGAATGTTCCAGGACGGAATTAACACAGATGTCAATATTAGCGTAAACGGACGTTACGTGAAAGCTCACAAGTGTATCTTGGCATCCCGGTCGCAATATTTTGCAGCGATTCTGAGTGGACATTGGGTGGAGAAAGCAGGCAATACTATCAACTTGGATGGGTAAGTGTCACCTCTAAATGCACAACATCCATTCTTCCACATACGCTTCACGTAATATTGCTAATAGAATGGTAATGGCAGCAGCAGTCTCTACAGATTGCGAGGATGCATGACTTTTGGTCTACATTACACGAGACTAGTCAAGTTCCGCATTCATGTGCAGAAGACGGCTGCTGCTCTTTACTTTTATTTTCCGTGGCACATAAAGAAGGCGTCGTCATTTCTAATCTCGCTCTCTGTCTACTCTTGTCTCTTTCCAGTTTCTCTTACAACGTTGTCCAGTTCACAATGTACCATATTTACAGTGGCACGAATGAAATACCAGACTCTATTGATTTGCTCGAGTTGGCCACTTTAACAGACCTTTTGGGATTGGAAGGGCTCAGAGAAAATATCAGCCAGACTATACGAGTCAAGTTTTGTCACAACTTTCACAGGGTACATTATATTATCAATACATAATCTTTAATACTCTTACTATACGTAGTGGTAGAACCGATATTATCTGTCTCATCTTTCTTATATTCATGTTTCTTTTTACTTATGTGCAATTCACATAATTATGCCATTAAAATACATCGTCCCTATACACCGACCATATCAATGATATGCTGCGTGATCAAAATGCAGCATATCATACACAGTGCACACCAGCGACCTACCGAGAAAATGTATGCTACTTTTTCCGTAATGCCAAAACAGTTAGTCGAAACGTTTTATCGTACTATATAGTACACACACACGTGCATTGCGCTGCAAATATATTGTTACTAAAATTCTGCAAACGTTTTCAAACTTTTTATTGGGATTATAAAGACTAAAGACTCTCATTGTGGCATTTTATACTACTATGGCAGAAGTAAATTCCGAAATTATTTTACCTATATATTGTGCATGAAAACAATTTTTCGTGAAAGTACTGTAATTATTTCAAAAGATGAATTTTGAAAGAGAAAGTGGGTTAGGATGTGTAACTTTTTGGCATCACTGTAGTATTTACCTACAATTACCGCATTATGTAGTCCATTAGCTGTTCTGTTGGGATATAGTGGGATGTGTGATGTTATAATAGCGCTTGCTGATGTCTTCATGTACGTCATTGTCTGATTTTTTGCTCTAGCCATGTACTGGATGCATATCTGGAGTTTTGGAATGCTTCCCAATAGCTTTAGCATATGGAATGGATGAACTGAATCGAAAAATGACTAAATGGATCTGTAAACATTTCGTGCGGATCTGGCCAACCAAAGCATTCGCTAATTTAGGAGATGAACTCATCGAAAAATGTCTTCGTTACAGTGTCAACCATTTGGTAAGCTCTTCACGTATTCCTTCTATCGCATTGCTCAAATTTCAAAAGAATTCATCTTCGTTGGCGGCAACCATTTTAGATTTTCCATGTTTATACAGCTCAGAAAAGAATAAGCTTCCTTTGTGCTACTATACTGTAGTGACATTAAGTAAAAGAATGTAATTTGTAAATGAGATTGATAAGTCCGCTCCGTTGTTGTTAGAATGTTTTTATTTGCATGAGAAAGTACATGCTCTTATAAGAATAACTTTTTTGCGCAGTCCGGTGATAATATTCTGGATCACACGCTTGGGTGCGATCAACTGCTTACTACAATGCCAACGGTCCGGTGGACAGAATGCATCTTCAGCGTCGTGTCTCAACTTTCAGAAGCCTGCACTCAATTTATCGGAGAGAACTTTTGTCAAGTACTTCAGTCTCAAAGGTACGCAGATTTATGCATAGAGAAATAAGTGCCAGTGCAACTTCATTTTTATCTACCTTCAATTAATTCAGTCCCGCAAGACCAGTTGATTTATAGTTAAAAATAATTATCTCTACTTTTAGGTATGTGGGTAAATCAGATACTGTATAATCACAGTTCTGCAGTTTTGTAAGCCCTCATAAAATTTTGATTATGCACAGTGACCGATAATATCTTTTTGACGCTAGAAGAACTTTTAGAAAGTTCGAAGAAATACTTCTGCAGTATTTAAGGAGAAAGTTTAAGAAAGCACGTTCTTTCTTATTGCTTCATATACCTAACAAAAGGTTTTGTCAGGGATTTTAGGTTCTCAATGTTTATTATCGTTTTTGTCGGATAGTTTGAATAGCCACTGCATAGTGTGCATTGCATAGCTATAGTTGTGGAAGTTGTTTCTGTCCCTGTTGCTTTCACCGGGAAAAGTACCTTAACAGTTGTTGAAAAGGAGCTTCAAATTCAGTTTTTCCTTTAGCGCAGTGCTGATTTGAATTAGTAACTATTAACTAAATACTAATGAAGACAATGAAAAATGTTTTTAGGTTTCTTCTGTTTGGTAAGGGACAAACGTGGAATATTTCCCGCATAGAAGGTACCTTTACGGAAGCAATGCTTTTACTCAAGCCTGACGAAGCCTGCCTCAGCCACACTGCTCTTTGTCGTCTTATTGAACTTGGCACGGAGACTATTGATGAAGTTGAGTGGTCCACGGTAACTTTTGCATGTTTTGCCGAAGCATCGTGCAAATTATTCTTTTATTTTAGTTTGTTGGACATACAATCTAACACATATTAACGTAGTTTTCTTTTCATCATTAATCTTCCTTCACTTTTCAACTCACTTTCAGGACAAAATGATACATTTTTTGTTTCATTAATTTCGTATTTGCATGCGACCTTGTATAACAGTAAAGCAATGAGGAAATTCTTTTTTTCCTAGATGTTTGTGGATTTTTTGAAACTTCTTCGTCATGATATTGAGCGTTATTTGATGGCAAATGCTTCAAAAGCTGTTCTTTCAAAAAACTGGGAGCAACTAAGTCAAGATGTTCGCAAAAGAATCTGCACATCCTCCTTCATGGGGTTCGACAAATATGGCAATAAAATAACGAAAAATACATCGTCTAATTCCACCACAGGATTATCAACGATTGGTCAGTCGAAATCCGGAGGTCACAGAGAAAGGCCTTCCTCGACATCATCCGTCTCGAGAGGAGGAGGAGCAGGCGCTTCAAAATCGAAAGCAAAGCCGCTACCTTATTCTTCCCTGCCACCTGGACTGTCAACCAAAGATAAAGATTCAGACTCGTCTATTTCTCATTCGCCAAATGTCGGAAGTCACAACACACTTGGATCTACCAACACCAACAGTAACAAGACTAAAACCAAAGTTGCATCTGTGAGACCCATGCAGAATGTCTACAGCACTTCAACTCTTCCAAAGAATACATCTGAAGTGTCATCGTTACCGTCGAACGCCAATGTGAGTAGCAAACTGTCTACAGCTAAAGCTTCCGCTTTAAATGTTGCAGCGAAACATTCTTACAACTCAGCATCTCCAAGATCTTCATTGCAGAAACAGTCATCGGTTGGAACTGTTTCCCATTTGCGAAATTCGGTTCAGCCTGAACGAGAAAGATCATTCAGTAACTCATTACGAAACTCGAATGCTCCTTCTGCGAACAGAACTCCATTGAAGCCACTGACTCCTATGACACCATCCAAACCGTCCCCCCTCACTGCTAACTTTCCGTCTAAAAATGCAAGAAGTTCTGTGAGACATCATCCTGTCAGTCAAACCTCCGCCTCAACAGCCCCTCCTCAAAAGACTTTTATGAATAATTCTGCTCGAGCAGCCGCAGTTTCCAAGCCGATTTTGAAGCCAGCCTCAAGTAGGACATCTTCATCCTCCTCTTCTGTGCAGCACACACCTCGAGCACCGAATCTGACTCAACCTTCCAGATATGCTTCCAATTTGAGCACCACTACCACCAACAGATGTGGGAGTGCAGGAAGCGGAGGATACTCGGCTCGCAGCTCTTTCTCCAGTTCCGAGAGACCCGAAAGAGTTACAACGCTTTCTAAAGCAAAATCGGTTACAAATAATGCAACAACTGCAGGAAGACATACTACAAAGAAAAGTACAGGATTTTCTCAAGGACATACCACGATACCTTCACTAACAAAAAATCTATACGGAACATCAAAATCTGGCGTTGGAGGCTCAGCATCTGCGACAAAATTGGCATCTGGAACTTCGGCATTACAATCTCTACCATCAACGACCAACACGAAAACATCGTATTTGGCAGGAGGAGGAGATGTATTTTCCAAAGATAATGTCATGTCCAGATCCACAATTGAAACTGACAGTGGTGAAACCAAAATAAGGACATTGGCGGAAATAGGTAGATCGAGTACCTTCTCGAAGGATGAACCCACCATTTTAGGTAAAATGGATGGGTCCACTTACGATGTGGGAATTTCTCCGTAAATGATACGCGGATCATTCTGCCAGTAGCCAAATACATGTTATACACATCATTCACGCCAGAATTTTGACTTGAAAGCTGTACCTTCACTTATTGTTAATCATGTTAGAGCATCCAGCATTAAAATGTCATTGTTGAAAAGACGCTGCTATTATCATAATATTACCTATTGCTAAACTTATACAATTACTATGCAAATAAATGAATAGAACGCTACGCTCTCAACATGAAATTGAGATTTGATCTTCTTTCATTAGCATTAAATAATACAACAGTCGATTCGATAACGGTAAACATTTTAGTACATATTAATTTATAACAGTATGCTGAGTCGATAGTTATCTATCTAGTAACAAAATTATAACTTACAAAATTATAACGTTTCAATATATATTCGTTAAATTTCTTTGGCATATTGCAATTGTGTACTATCACCCATATAAACTTACATAGTTTATACTTGTTTGATTGTGAATACTTTAAAATTTAATAAATACATAACTGCCAATATATCAGTATACAATTTTTTAAACCAAAGTTGCTACTTTTTATCATACTTTGCACATCAATACATTTATACTTCCCTAAATTAATTTGTTTTACTTTCTCATAATATTATTATCATCCTCAGATTCTGAATCCTCAAATACAATTTCTTGAGGATGAAATATATTTCTTTCCGTATGACTGGACCGTTGTAATTCTTTTCGAAAATAATCAATAGTTTTCAGTAGCCCAACTTTCAACGGCACCACAGGTTTCCATTTTAACTCCTTCTCCGCGCGGGTAATGTCAGGACGTCTTTTTTGAGGGTCGTCTTCCACAGCATCCACATGCTTAATTTCACTTTTCGTGTTACCAACCAAATCTCTGATGTATACGGCAAACTCTGTTTTAAAAAAAGCAAAGAAAGACCAGAATAAAAAATTGAACTTGGGTATTTGGTATTTCAGTAATTTTCATTTTTGAAAAAAGTGTACCTTCAATCGTATGTTCCACTGGATTTCCCAAATTAATTGGTTGAGTATAATTCGAGTTCATTAGTGCTATTAAACCTTCGACTAAATCTGAAACATACTGAAATGATCTTGTTTGCTTTCCGCTTCCGTAAATCTTAAATGCCCAAATAATTCACTCTATTACTAAATACTTCCTACGACAGTTTGACAAGTGAAATATTTCAATGAATTTCCTTGAGAAAACTTACAGTTATAGTTTCATTCTGTAAAGCTTGGAGAACAAAGTTGGAAACTACTCTTCCATCATTCATGTGCATCCGGGGTCCATATGTATTAAATATGCGAGCGACTCTTACATCCACATTTTCTTGTTTTTGATATGCATAGCTTAAAGCTTCAGCCACGCGTTTTCCTTCGTCGTAACATGCTCTGGGTCCTATAGGGTTAACATGACCCCAGTAGCTTTCTGTTTGAGGATGTACTTCAGGGTCTCCGTAAACTTCTGACGTACTTGCAATCAACACTTTGGCTCCAACACGTTTTCCTAAACCTAATAACAGTCATGTGATCGATCATGATGTCAAAATTAATTGTTTTATAGGTATTCATTACTACATAATATGTTTCAGATTTGACATTGTATCGTATCATATTTTAAATACCTAACATATTGATAGTTCCCATTGTATTCGTTTTAATTGTTTTGACTGGATTGTACATGTAATGAGGTGGACTAGCAGGACTAGCCAAATGGTACACTTCGTCAACTTCGATATATAATGGATTCACTATATCATGATTTAACAACTCGAAGTTTTCATGCCCGATCCATTGCTCTACGTTTCTTTTCCGGCCTGTGAAAAAGTTATCCGCAACACTAACCTCATGACCCTCCATCATTAATCTATCTGTAAGATGAGATCCCAAAAATCCAGCACCACCAGTTATCTGAAAAATTAGATAATAAAAATGGATGAAACATAATTTATTTCAGTAATCTACTTTAATACAATTATTTTTAAATTGCGTGTAAACATTGACGTTAGTATAAATTGTATTGTATGGTCAATTGATTTAAGTGTCAAAATATCTCGTCAGTACATAAGTTCTCCCTCAATCAGACACCCAGAACATAATTCGTGTGAAGAATATTCTACTCCAAATGACGTTGACAAATAATATGTAAACGTTGACAAATTCAATTGTGTCTAACTCGTTTAGCAAATTGCATAGAGAGCATTTCCTTCATTAGGTGTAAAAAGGTATAATTCAGATTGACGTAAAGATAAATTTTTCTTACCAAAATACGCTTCCTGTCTTTATAAGTAAGAAACTTAACTTCTGGATACTTCTTAGGTACTCTGCCTTCCAAATCTTGGACTTTCTTTTCCAGTTCAACTATTTTATCTTCAAGACTGCTTTTCTCCAGGTTTTTTAGTGGGCATGATTCATCTTCAGAAGATTCACTTTCTCCACTAGCAAAAATTCCTGTCAAGAATGCAAAGATAAAGAAAATAATGCTTAAATATTATTAGTAGAGTAGTTTTATTTCACAGTCTTTGTGAAATATGCATATCTAAATTACGATCTAGGCCAGAAAATAATTTATAAATATTTAAAAATTGAGGATCCAAAATAATACAGAACTATCTTATTACTATCTATTATCTATACTACAGTAATACTTATAATATAATCATGTGTAAATGTACCTGTTATGCAGAGACAGCTAAATACGAGCCAAATAACACCAAACTTCATTTTGTTCATTGTTAAAAATGGGGAGCTCAGATTCTACTTTCTACAGTTTACTATCCAACACCGACGAAACTTTTATGGTACATTAATTTTACTAATGTACATTCCAGAAATGATAATAATAGTGGAGTCCTCCCTTTCCTTTGCTAATATTTGTCCAAACACATCGACACCGTATCAAGGTGAATCAGGTGAAACGTCCGAACCGTCCTTATCCTTACGTGTTATGTGACGTGACTCTTCGATTTTAATAGGCACGCAGACATTAAGTATTTGCATACGTCAGACAGGTTTTTATTGGTGAGATGACAGATGCAGATGGTATCTGGTATAACAAGAAATAAAATATGATCATTATTATACATCATATACCACATCAATTATTGCATACATTATTGTTTGTTCTGTTATCTATCTCAAGTGATGGTGATAATTAATAAAACTTAACAATAAAGTTGAAACACAATACACATTTTATTAGTTAACCCAAGGCTTTAACCACAACTGACGACCTTTATGGTTAGCCTAGTTATAGTGTTTGTTTAATTACTAGGAGGTGGAGGTGCTAGGTAAAACTAACTTGCGTGTGCAAATGATTTGAAGTAGGTCAGCCCAACCATTACTTGAACCATTAATACAAAATCGATTATACATTATATATATATAATATGGTGCCTTTGGTGGCTCATCCAACGAAACTACACTCTTTTTTTCTTCTTATGTCTTAATGTTGTTATCAATTACCTTAAATAAGAATAGAAGATGAAAATTTACACAAAACTGCTTATTAGTAGTAAACCATTTTTTGAAAATTATGACTGCCGAATTTATTTGCAAGATTGTTTGTTTAGTTACAAACAACGATGACTTGATGGTTGAGGAAGATGGAACTAATACCAAAAATGAGGAATATTTTTACAGCAAAATTCTAATCCTGTTCTTGTCCTACATGTCAAACCAGATGGAATCAAACAGGCTGCCGCTCTGTTATGTCAGGGTACATCAGCTGGCGGCAACCAAGAACTTCCTTACTATTGGTTCGCTACAGCCTACATGTTACACTTATACTTCTTCCTTTAGTTGTTAATAAATTAGACCCTTTTGTTTGTTTACACACAGTTCTTTCTGCATGTAGCATGTGTATTACTATTACTATTACGTTCATGTCTTTGGGTTACTGAATCTAAACTTTACACTTACAGATTACAGACAGATAAAAATTATATAGATATTTTCACATAAATATTTTCAAAAAGCAACCTTGGTACAATTACTGCACTATAATATAAATACTAATACAATCGGAATCTAACTAACTGCATCCGTATGTTTACTAACCACACGAAAAAATTATTGTGGACAGTTAGCGGAATAAGTAAACTAGCAGGCGTTAACAGAAGCAGAAATACTAAAAACATTCAATCTTTTGGTAGTATTTTTAGTACATTAATAGAAACAGTTCGAGGAATGTCTGCAGTAACAGTGAAAGTTGGATCAGAAAATCATGCGAGATCCAGCAAAAAAACACTTATAAAAATTTCCGTGGATGGAAACATTTCATCAGGGTAATTAAATCCCTTACGCTTTACAATAAACAGTACATAAATAAACAAGTGCGAAACATACCTATAGCCTATAATAATGCAGGTTCATAGTAATAGGAATAATAATTCGATGTATGCCTAACCCTGTTTGTATGCATATTTGATTTCTCTAGAATTCTTAAGTTTACATAAAAATGGTATATACCTACTGGTGACTGCATGGTCATTTGGTAATGTACATTGAACATTGTATCCTTTTTCTGTGTGTAGAAAGTCTACTCTGGTAACTGCTCTGGAAAAATGCATTGCTCGAGATTTTCAATTACAAGTAAAAACTGTTCCAGAACCATTGGAAAAGTGGATGAATGTTGGAGATGATGGGCACAATTTATTGGGAATGTTCTACAAAGATACTGTGAAAAATGGATTTATGTTTCAGCATTATGTGCAACTAACCCGATTGATGGACACTATCGACAATTCTGCAGAGATTAATCAACCAGCAGGTGAAAATATTGGGAAAGTACGAATAATGGAGCGATCTCTGCAAAACAATCGGTAAGCTTTCCCTGTCATAAAATTGTAATAATGTAAGGAGTTGAGATATTGATTGTATTTGTATTGTACTTGATAATACCTACCTAGGTATTGTTTCGTAGAACTTGCAAAAAGGCAAGGGAATTTGGAACCAGTGCAGTATGCCGTGTTGGTGGAATGGTTTAACTGGCTCGAAAGAAACATGGACTTATCTTTGGATGTTATAATATATTTACGCACGAGCCCTAAAGTTGTTTACGAAAGAATGAAATTGAGAGGGAGAATGGAGGAGTCTTCCGTTCCATTGAAATATTTGGAGGATCTCCATGAAACGTATGAAGAGTGGTTGGGAAGCCAAGATGGTGCATCCCAAGGAATTTGTAGACAACGAAGAAAACAAAAGGTTCTTGTTGTTGACGCAAATAAAAGTAAAGAAGAAGTGACGGAAGACTGTGTAGCTCTGTTTAAAGAGTTTATAAAATCTCAGTATATGCTAAATGGTACCAAACAAGATGCAGCGTGACCGCGAGTTGAAATACAGAAGCATAATAGTAGTAGTTTTTTTTACTATTTCTGGGACTAACTGTTTTAAACTTCAGTTTTTCAGTTTTCAGTACGTAACTAACTACGATGTACAACCGTAAATATTAGTATTTAGTCGATTTAGTACTTCTGACTGTTTTGACTGATATCTGTAACTTATTGAACTTACTTGTATGTTCAGTACTTGTAGTATAATTAATTAAGTATAATATTACATATACCGTATCTATCAGAGTAACCGCATAAGTGGGACCGTATGTAACTCAGTACAAATATCGATACTTATTATCGTTACATACGGTCCCACTTAGCCGTCTAAGTTGGGACCGTATGTAACGCAGTAATGATTCGCTTTGTAACCTAGGCAACCAATAATAAGTATCGATATTTATACTGAGTTACATACGGTCCCACTTATGCGGTTATTCTGATAGATACGGTAGATAATATCCCACCAAAAATGTTAACAAGTTTCTCTATTAGAAGTTTATAATTTACATAAATATACTGGTTTGGTTGTCATAAGGCAAAGTAGATCGGGGATCTTATTTTAATACACACAATCTTACGATTTAAAAAATATATAAGGGTGCAAGTGCCTTAAAAATATTGTGACAACCCTGTAAATCTATGTGGTCGTTGATAAATGATAATAAATACTATCTAGAAACGAATACCTAATTATACGTATGTAAATGTACAATGCAATACAAGAAAGTCAAGAAACGCTTATAGGTTCGTCGTTAAAATTGATATGGCCATTTTGTTTAGATTTACCAACGAAGAAAACGAAAATATGCACTAAAGAGTATAGAATAGAGACTAGAACTAGCCCTAAGTTGAGACATTTAAGAATTTATATGCATAAATATTATAATATATTATTATACCATCGCTCATCGTACGGTGCACTTTGTGTTGTATACGCTACTGTATTTGTTTAAATGCCAGAATATTTAAATATCTTCAGAACGACTATTATACTGCAAATAGCAATTTGGCATGATCACTTTTATTGTGGTTAATATGTGATTTGATATTGATTCGCTACAATTACAATACAAAACGTTTTGGAAAACAGCGTCACTTACAAATCAGATGTACTTAACTATATCGTTTTAAGTGTTTTGAACGACGAGTCACTACTAAATGCTTGGTTCATCAGCATATCGTTACGAGTACATCCTTCTTGGGCTTGGGGTAATATCAGTTACGTTGATTTGAAATTGATGGCCACTGTCAAAATATCACGGACGTCAATCACTGGAAAGTTCTGAAATTATTGAACAAAACCAGAAACCAGTTGCAAGTAAAGTCGTTCACTAGTATATACTATGTCATAATAAGCAGTATTGTAGTATGCCTCTCTCTGTGTGCGTACCTGAAGTAGTTTCATATTTGTGGGAAAATCACCTTTGAGCAAATCTGACCGAACATGACTGCAATATTAAAGACAGAATGTCATTAAGCCGACGTCACGTGTTCGTGTAGTGAATCAACAATCAGATAGAATTTGTTCTTACATGATCATGGCACAGCAAACATCGATTAAAAAATCAAAACGCTTTTCATCCCCTAATAAACTGTCCCAGATTCTGAGTACTTCGGGTAATGGAAATTCTTGTGACAAAAGTAGAGTAATCCACCTGGGATAAGGGATTAAAATATTATATAGCTATTAGACTATACGAATTCAAAAAGGTTCCTCTGCATTCAGTTTCCTTAATCTACCGTAGCATGATTTCTCCATACAGAATGATTTCAATTACCGGAACGAATAGTATTGAGGAAATATTTCTTGAGTTTGCAGTTTGTCGTACACAGCTTTGTCTCTAGACTTCAATCGATCCATAAGATTATTCATCATCTGCTTAATTCCCGATGTGGTATTGTCTAGTGTACGAATAAAAAAATCTCTTATTTCACCCATGAGGTTAGTGAAAAGAAAAAACGTATCCGGTTCAGCATGACCTATTCAAAAAAGCATGTTCAGCATTTAAAATCCCATGTACTTCATAAAATGTACTCCAATGCAATGCTATTCCACCAGCAAAGGAAATAAAAACTGTGTATAACCTCTCCATTGTAAATCAGAATCAGTCGCTAGAGAGTAATATATTGGTCCAATGATTTCATTCATGCCCTGAACATAACCTTGTCCTGGGTTCAGTTTTGCATAAATAAACAATATTCTTTCGACTACCTCCCAATGAGCTTCGGTGGGAAGCGGATTCACTTGACTATTCCCATCCAGAGTATTTCCTTCATCTCCGTCATCGCGACTACTATTATTACTCATTTGAGAACTTGTCCCTGCTTTGGTTGTGATCTGTAAAGTCATAAACATTTTCAATTCACATATAAAATAAATATATGCAGTATATGTATGTACCATAGCCTTTGCATGTCGAATTTGTATTGTAAATATACGTAGGCTTTCTCACTTTTGTAATACCCAAACCTCTTCTTTCCACATTTCCATATTCTAGCATGTTGTACTGAACGCGACTGTGAAGTCTATCCATTTTCCGCTCAACAATGTAAGGATTTGGGTATTTAGTTGGTGACTGGAAGAATGACATTTCTGGACATAGTCTCCTACAGAAACAAAAGTTATTCGAACTGTTGCGAAAACCATATAAAATACAATATAATTTTTAATACCACTATTACCTGACATCTTTATCGATTTGTAAAAGCACATCATTGTCTTTGAAAAAGATTTGCCACTTTGAGTCGGGATTGGGATTTAAAGGGTGATCTTCTACAATTTGATCTTGATTGTCAATACTTTCACTCAACAAAAGGTCATCAATGAAATTTTGATACAGTTTCCTTTTCTTCAACAATACTTCATCCCACTTTTCCTTGTTCGATGGCAAATAATTGAGAAGTAAACGCCACACTAAGGGTCTATGTTTGTCATCTGGCAGACCTACATAAAAAATAAACCCATTCATATTCATACACCTAATGCCTAATTCTAATATATCACCAAAGACGATCGCACATCCGTACATTGCGCACATTCGTAAACTGCAGCTTAATGTTTTACTGTTGAAGTCAAGCATTTTTCCGTACCGATTCGAATGTACTACAATCGTCTCTTTGCTTTATCACATCATGCCTAGAAGATAAAAGTGTAAGACCAAAATATAAACAGAAACGTAAAAAAGTGACATACTAACCATGAAACATAAATTTCTTTAACTGAACCACATCGACAGTGGAACTACTGTTGACATTGTCAATTTCTTCCATTTCATCTTCATCTGCAGTAATATTAAGAATCCCTTCCAGTTCTCTCAACCTATACAAATTAAATAGTTTTAGGAGATCACACAAAATAAATGTTTAATCTATGTGGATAAACTTGAGATATTAATTATGGCTTCAAATAGAAAGTTATTAAATAGGGAGATGCAACTTTACCTGGCCTTGTATGTCATGGTTTATACCTTGGTTGAATATTTAAATATAAACTCGTTTCCAACAAAACAAAATAAAGTCCACAGCTACACCCTTTGTAGCTTTCATCCAGTAAAGAAACTAGAAATAGTCCGTCGCAAGTGTATTTTATCATCCAACTTCACCCGTTCACCCTATACTATCAAAAACAGAAATACATATTCAAGATTTGAAGACCAATTTTAATTATGAAGTCATTTTCTGCTGCCTGAAGCTGGTATATCAGTACATAGTACATAATTATGCGAAGATAAATCCATGCTGTTTCTATTAATAAAATATCTTCTATCCGTACAACGTATAGCTCGTAATTTGTGTAACAATGGGCAATAGATTGCTGTTATTTGTACTTTTAGGTGTAGCGTGTAGGTAATAAAGGTAACTGATCTGAGGGGAGTTGTTTCCAGTGTAGAGTTTCAGACTGGCGATGTATTGTAATGTGATTTAAGGACATTGATATAGAATCTATACTATACATTAAATATTGCAAACATTATTCCCTGCTTAAAATTGAACCATTTTGACGTAAGCATCCTTTACTTAATAATATTATTAGTTTGCTGCTAATTAATTAGGTAATTGGTATTCATAATTTTGCAATTTGCTCTCTGCTAACTCTCCAACTATTTGTACACCTATAATGAGTAATTTGACTTTTTTGCCATCCCTAAAAGTTACCAAATTAGATGTTCTACAATGTACATTCGCATAAACAGGTAATTTGAATGGAATACTGCAATATATTCTTACCTGGATAGTGGATACGTACTTGGTGACAAAAGTGACAATGTCAAAGTGAAGTAAGTAAGATTATTTTTGGCAACAACTGTAGTTAGTGTAGTCAGTAGTAGTGGTGGAGAAAGTTACGAGAAATTCACGACTTTCGAAGTTGGTGCGACCGATTAGGATTTTGTAGTCGCACTCGAACGATTCCCAACGAATCATGCAGCCCCAACAGTTTGCTTCTTTTAGGCAAAGTTTTAACAAATTCCTTCAAACAAATAAGATTATAAACAAAAATATTATAAAACATAAAACATTATAAAATAACTCTTGGTTTAACTCTTGACTGAGATATAATTGTTTTCTCGGTTCGTTGAAACAAAACGGAGTCACAAACTAAATGAAAAATGTAGGCGTTACGTCATCAAAAGGCCAATTTTGTGGATTGCAGTTTTTGTTTCGTATAGAGGCACACACAAGTCCCAATCAGAACTTCAACGAGTGGCTCTTGTATTATAAATGGAAAAATACATGACAACAATGACAACTACAGAGAGAAGTGCAAACTACATGACACTGAATTGCATAGGTACATTGATACATCTGATCTGACGCATAGTGGATATTCTGGATATACTAGTAGTAGTTTAAATAGTAGTTTCAATTAAATAATACAGTCGCCCGCCATAATTGTTCCACATTTTGTTCCTAATTAGATTCTACTGAGTTTCAACTCAACTATTGTGATTAGTGCAATTAGTATATAACGAAAAAGGAAATTTTAATACACCCAAACTTAATGAAAACCGTCCATAAATAGTAAGGAATTTGTCCACACGAAATGTGTCGTTTACCCAATATTAAAATAGATTTGCCTAATGTTTGTACCAATGAAGAATGAAATGTATATACTGTAAAATTTGCATCTGTATATTTTGTTACATGTTGCCTGTGGTGTCACTCTGAAGCTCCTGGGTCATTTAGTTTCACTCTCGAGTCTCTGGGTCTTTTAATGCCACTCTCGAGTCGAGTCTATGGGTTGTTGGTTTTTCGACTTTCGAGTATATGATCTGCAAAATGTAACAAGTATAATTTCACAGCAACTGATTAATTAAAAATCAAAGTAAGTAAAAGAAATTTACAAAACTCCATAATACTATTTTGCATCAGCAGCGACGGCCTGGCCTTTCTTCAACGAACTTCAACCCTTCAAAAAATGCAAACTAGTGGTGGAGCAGACCCAGCAGACGTACGGATATAGATAATTCTGGGCAGAAAGAAAATCAAAATGCATTTGTTTCTGATGTTCTATGCTGATGCAAGTAAAAGGATGACATTGTTTGATAACGAAGGTAATGTTGTGACATGACGAAGTTAAGTGATGGAGATGTATTTGCAGTGTGCAGTTCTTCGACTGCAGTCGCTGGAACTGGAATCTGTTTCTCTTGTCTCATCTCATCACGCGGAATTATTTACTTGTGCACATTCACTCGTTCTCTTTTCTGTCTTTCGCTCTGACTCAGACTGTGAATGTTTAGCTGGAGTAGTTGCAAATGTGTGTCTGGAAAACCTGGCAATAAATTCAATAAGGGGGAGCTTATCCGTTCAACAACTGCAACTGGATTCAAGAACGAGTCAAGCGTCGACTTCAGACGCTTTTTCTATCCAATTTTCAATGTGACGTCCTCCTTTCCTATCCAGCAGGTTTCATTCCTACTTCTGCATTTCAGTCGACAGTTTCCCTTTTCTTTCACTTGCAATCTTCCGTGAAATAAGATGGACGGCAACAGTAGAATGCTTTCATTTCAATATAGTCATATTGCGAACTTACTTATTCCACTAAAATAAAGCACCACTGCACTCCACATATAAAAATATACCAATAGCACACCACCATCAGAATCAACTCCCTTTGATCTCCTGACACCCCAACCTCAGGGAATACTCCAACTCTATTCCTTCCTCCTGCCAAATAATGAAATTTAATGATTCTTCGTTTTTCCTTCCAAATTTCCAACTCCCAGATTGTACAATGTGACAACAAAATGGAAAGGAAACCTGGGAAGGAATAGAGTAATATGCAATACATACAAAAAAACAATTTTTGTAATGCAGAAAATCACGTCACATGTAAATAAATGTAAGTACATTAAGCAGCAGAAGGATCCTTTGTCCATACTTTTGTTTGATTCGGAATCGCAGGTTAATTTTAGTGAACTGTTGAGTTCGCATTTCAAATAAAAATGCGGGCCATGAAGAGTGTAAGAACAAATTACTGTTTTAATTAAAAAGATAGCCTGATGGGGGTGTGCATTTCTTATGTTATGGTGGTTTCGACCTTTCTAGGTTTTTCCAGTAAGAGTTATTCTGGATATTTAGGTAACCACCAAAGCTTGGTTGAATACTTTCATTAAATTTGGAATGTAGAAACTACTGCAATGCCTGTTTAGGTTGTACCTACTCTATGGACTTCATTTTTTGTGTCATTAATTATTTTCTACTAGAAAAGTTTAGTACTTCTGTTCGTCCCATGGTAGTTCTTTTAGTAACTTCGTTATTACGAACAGAAACAAAAAACTGGTTTGTTGTTCTTAAGTGATAGTCCCAGATATTTCTTTTTAATCTCATTTTTTGCAATACCTCCGTATGTCTATAAGAACTAAATGATGGGCTGATGGGATTAGTCCTAAGTGCAATCAAAACCGCAATTTAATCATTTATTGACTTGTCTGTCATCTCATTTGCATCTCAATAAAAATTTTGCGGATCCAGTGATCTGTGATTGTTGAAAATCTTGTGGAGTAATTGCTACTCTGTAATCTATGTATGCTAACTTAATTCAGCACCCATACTGCTCTGTGTTCTTCATACAAAAGTTCTGATAGAGTGAAACACTTTCACATCTCACTTTTAACGATTAGTTTGACATTAGTTGTTTTTTCCGGTCGGATATCCTTTTGCATTGTTAATTTTAGTGTGAAGGCAAACATACGAATCTAATTATACTTTGAGACAGGTTGAAAGTGTTCTTGTCTTTTCTCTTAACTTTACAACTTTTCGTACACAAACAAAGAAGTATAAATTACTATTGTGTAACTCTATGCGTGCAGAATATAATACTATAAGATGTGTCAAGCATGTACGTACTATGTGTATTAGGGACTACAATGGTGGAAGGCATGTATTATAGAAACACTATAAAATTGCCTTTGCTGTTTAATTGGAGAGTGGTTGTGGGAGAAGTGGATGTAAGGTGAAAAGAAAGAAAGCAACTTATCATGTGATTGCTTTCTTGCAAATGAATATAAATCGAAGGAAATGAGTGTGTGTTGTTAGTTTGCGTGCATGTGTTTCGTCTGTTTAGGTGTGCGACTGGGTTTGGTTTGTGAGCGTTGTGTTGGTGAATCGGGCAGCGTGGAGAGATACCATGAGATATCTGATGTGATTCCACACTACATCTTGTAAAAGGCATTTGACTTGACTAGTGGTGCTGTCCTGTCGTATTAAGAAATGTTATTTAGAAGCTAGAAACATCCAAGTTGTCTTCCCCTGCCTTCTCATTGAGTCTTCCCTTTGTGCTACGACGACGTAGTTTGTGTACTACAATACTAATGAGTATGGGTGTGTGTGACGACGGGAGGAGTCAGACAGGAACACCAAAGGACCTTCCGTCTCGTACGAAGAGAACAGTCCGCAATCATATAAATTAATTGCCAACTTCCAAGAAACCTGGTGAAAGAGCATTTTAATTAAAGGAGTGTCAAGTGAGTAATGGCAAAGCTTAGGCCTTCCACGAAATATATCTCCAACACACAGAGAGGTTCTGCTCCCTCTGACTTTCTCCCACTCCTACCGCCTACCAATCACTTCCTATAAAATACTTCTTCTTCCACCCGGATCTCCACCACCCGTTTACGAGTAATGGTACTTCCACGACGAACTTGTACTCCACTCCAATTTACAACATCCCAACATCGCTCTGTGATTCCAATGACGCAGATGAATAATTGCATGCTATTTAGCTGATATTCTTGACTTTTCCCAGACAGACGCCAAACTTGACTTTCACTTAATCGCTTTCTCACTTTTCTCTCTCTCTCTCTTTCCAAAATTACTTCCCACTACTTTCAATCTCAAGTTTAGTTACGTGTGTTGCGGTTAGTGCTCCATTTCTATTTACACCCATTCTCATCTTAATATGCTACCTAAATACATGTTGCAGCAGAATATACATCACTGTAACCACTAACACCATGTCTTCAAATATGATCGTATTTATAGCTTCAGTCACTCACAATCAGTGTCGCTGCCCATTTTCAGACAGCTGCTTCAACCATTTGACATGATTTCCATTTGTAAATGTAAAAAATATAAAGTATGTAAATTAAATATCTACCTTACCTATACATAAATACCTACACATATAAAATGATTAAACTATACTATATAGTGCTTCCTCATTTTGACACATTTGTGCACACATTTTAGATATTTTATTACATATTTGAGCAGTTTACTAATTTGTGTAATAAGTATTGTTTTAATTTACATTTCAGATAACGAACATACACACGAATTGTTGAAAGTTTATTTATAATCTCAACATCATAATTGTGTGTATAGAAATATGTTAGTCATTAGATTGAGTGCTGACAATTCTTTAAGTTAATTGCTAGTAAGCGTTAATGTAATGAACTACCTATAGGATGTGACACGTAGACATATTATGTTATGTATAAGATGATATAGTATGTAAGTATAATATAGGTATGTAAGATGTAATGTCATTTACAGTGGTATAAAAACCCCTTGTACACTTAATAAAAATCTTAGTCATTGAGAAGTACTCTAGGATGTAATAATCGAACATTTCTCATCTCCTACATAAAAAGTCTTCTACAGTCATTTTTCTACATAGCATCGCCTTGCATAATTTACATATTATACCACCTATATATAAATGTGTGTAGTGTAGCTTACTTATATTTACTTACAGTGTTTACAACAAAAATAAATGTTCGTAGACATCGTCATTTGTTTCGGCAGGAGAGTCTAATTTATTCACCATCTTTATTGTAATGAATTCATTAGGATATTAGTGAAACTCAAATTGATGCTAGTAAAGGTTGCATTATAGGATGCTAAATGCATTGCAACGTAATTTGTAATTATGTGCTTAGTGTAATGCTGGTTGGAAGCTTTCATTGATATAACATATTCAAAGTTGTTTTGTATGCAATTGGCCGATTATTGCAAGACATAAAGGGGAATACTACTTTGAGCATGAAAAGACTTGTTTTTGCGATTCAACTTTCTTTGCTTTGTCTATATCGTAATGATGCGCTTTTCTTCAAGGTTTGTTATTTGTTATTATTATGTTCCTTTTAAAACTCTATTCACGTATCGTCTGTTGGTTGCTGACTTTTTGAATTCTGAATTAGATATCAGTTGCTTGTTGTTTTTCCGCTGAGTAGTGGGAAATGGAGCTGGAAAAGTGCTATACTGGGGCAGAGTTTGTGGAAATTATCTAAATTCCAGTTCAATGAGTATAAATACGACGAGAGACAGATATATAGATGTGTGAGTGTTCCTCTACTCCCTGTGTACTTATTGTAACTCTAATGTCGGCTTAGACAAATGCAGATAGATGTAATGTAGCAGTCTCTCTCTCTCTCGAATCTCAGATTCCCAGAACAGATGAACTTTCTTGTTGCGAGAAAGATAAGACGAGACAAGGAATAGGGAAACAAAAAGTGTTTTGCAACTAATACTAGGCATTGAGTAGAGAATGAGAGTTGTTGGCCAGATAGATAGACAAGGAATCAAGGAAAGTACAGCAAGAGGAGGACTATAGCAAAAGAAAGTGAAAGCCCATCTTCCGAATGAAAGTCTCCGTCGTAACGGCTTCCTCTTCTTTCTCTCGATCCTCTCTCTCTCTCCTATTTCTGTGCTGTGTATGTATGGAGAAATTTGATTAGGATTTTAGGGCAGATAGCATTCTCCAACTAAATTCTAAAAGTATGTATAAGATTTCTTTGGATCCCTTAATGTGACCCAAGGGGATTTTCTGTTCTTTGAAAGAACAACTATCTGTGGAGCAGAAGTACGGCGAGTATAGAGAACAGAGACTGGAATAAGAGCGGAACATTTTCTTTGGATTTGCGTAGCAAGTGGAGAACAGCAAAGGAAGGCAGAGAGCTGTGAATACAAAGCTTTGGCAAAAATAGAGCTTACACTAATGTAATTATATGAAGGTAATCATATTCTATGTAACAATAGCTTCTGTTGAGTGTCTGTGTGTGTATGTGTCTATATCTCTCAAGAAAAGAAAATCCAGCAACTTTCTCCGGCTTCTTCGTCGTCCCAAGTTGCCTCCCTCTAAATCATCCAGCGTTAACATACTAACAATAAGTGCAACTTATATTTATATGTCTGCATCCATATTCTCCGTACTCCTTCCTCCAAGAGTAATATGCTCTGTAGTGTTAGAACTCACTCGTCACAAGATGAAAATTGCCCCTCCCCAATTTACAGCATCTTCCTTCAAGTCTCGAAAAGCTTTCACACACTTTTAAATTTAAATCCTTTGCCCAGCTTTCAAACGCGCACAGCTACTACATGTAAATACATTTTATTCAGACTCGCTCTCTCTGAACATTTAGAACACTATGTATTATTACATTACACATTATATTGTGTAATGCCTCCACTTATAGTGTTATATAGACTGATATGCACCGCATACCTCTCAAGAGACTACATGTACCTTACACTGGCTGAGAAGATCTCTTGCACAGCCAGATTTACTCAAATAACAAGGCAATGTCCTTTGGCGTGCAGGAAACCTAAGCCAAAACACTGTGCATCACTGCGCCATGTATTCCGCGTCGTGAGTAAGTAGTGTAATTGTAAACTGTCAGCATAGTTATCGCATAGTATTGATGGAGAAAGTTTGTAGAAAAAGGCTCATGGACATTTAATCGAAAACAATCGGGTCATGAGAATCGTTGATCATGTGTGTAGCAGCGGAAAAGAAGATTCTTTTAGCTTGAAGATGGTTGATGGTTTTTATGCAGAGAGGATTGGAAATTCCACACTATCTCTTCTGCAGATACGAATGCTATATAGCCAGAATAAGCCGGGCACAGCACACACACACACGTAGACACACATAGACACACACATAGACACATAGACACACACATAGACACATAGACACATAGACACACACATAGACACATAGACACACACATAGACACATAGACACATAGACACACAGACAGACTGTTATGACGAACGTGAATTGTGGCCTGACCTCAACAACTTGCCGTTGTTGTACATATGAAATTGGAGTAGTTGTAGTTGTAGGGAGATATGGGGGAAAGTTTGTTAGCGTCAGCGGAAGATGAAGATAGTGTGTAGGTAAAACTTGTGAGATGAGTTAATGCAAGACGTCTGGTGCTGTGCTGCATAGTGGAGTGGTTGTAGTAAGAGTGAAATGAATGAGAGCCCATGATGGGAATGATAGAATAGTAGCCATCAATATAAGAATTTCTTAAACGAAGATTGTCGAGTGAAGTGAGTGGGGAGGCTGGAGGAAGTGCTACTGAGATTTATGGGCAAATTCGATAAGAAAAACGAATGCGGAGAGGAAAGAAGAGAGGAGGACAGACCATCAGATCCATTTCCACTTGAGAATTTCAAACCATCTAAAACCGAGCCAAGGCAAGCAGGCAACTATCATTCACATTATTATACTTTATATTGCATTGCATTCACAAGACGAGCAAGAATCAAAGAAGAATAGAAAGAGAGAAAGTAAGCAAGCACAGGGACGCGTATACTTCACTATACTCGTACACATTTCTGTACAAATTCACACTTACAGTCACTCTCATGGCATCTTCACAATACTCTTCCAGTCTTTCTTTTTCCAAAGCTGCCAGGCCACTTAGCTAACAAGACTTTACATCTTACTCCTAAGCCATCTCAAAATATACCTTCAAATTCTGTAACACATAAACCAACAATTACTTTCCTCTTAACAATTTGTGTTAAGAACAAATTTTATTCTACTCTAAATCTCCTGACAAATAATTCAAAACTGATTTACCTAAACAACTAATAAAGCTTTTTCTTAGAAAACATGTCCAACAACGTACTTATGCGAAAGCTGCTTCATTTCAATACTTATCTGTGATACTGCCAATTCTTAACTTTGTACTATTTATAAGTATTACTATCATTGGATTTTAAACAATGATTTATTTGCAAAATGAATCATTTCATTTCATTTGATTTCATATTTACTTGCAGATGAAATGGTATTTAGGTAACTTACTTATAATATTATACGTATACCCACTTTGACTCTTCACTCTTCCTTCCTTATTTGACTTCCTCCTGTAGCTTTTAGTTTATTTTAGTATTAGTGGCATAGGAATTTTGACTGCGGTCGAGTTATGTGTTTGTCCTTTACACCACGACGATTCCATTCCATTTCCTTATTGGCTTGCTTTGCCGTCTACTTTTGGTTTGACTAGTGAAGAATGTCTAGGATCAAGCATTGTACTATTTGTAGTGCTTTCAGCTTTCGAGTTCGTTTACACTCGACACAGATATTGCAATAGTAATATAAAGCAGCTTTTGTTCAGAAATACTTCACTTCATTCTTAGAATTGCCTTTCCTTGCTTCTCATATCCTTCTCACACCAACAACGAACGTGCAGCACTCCGTGAACCACCTAAGCATTTAGAAAAACTATACATGCTCTTCTGCCGTACAAGTAAAAATACACCTTATAAGACTTGCAATAATAATAAGCGGGTAGTCACCCGAGTGGAGATATTTATGTGGCAGCGTGTGTGTGGACTGTGGACCAGGGAGGACGAAGGAATATTGCGTGGCTTAAGTTTCCCAACAGCAGGAACATACGTAGACACTTAGACGTCGACTGGAGACAGAGCAGACATAGAGAGAGCAGAGAGGAAAGGGGTAGGTAGTGGAGGTGGGAAGAGATGCCTTGCAGTGCCCGTCTGTAGTCTGTGTGTGTGTGTTAAGTATAAGGAATTCATAGTTCATCCTAACTCAACTCTTCTTCTTCTTCTCACTCCGTCACTGACTCACTTCACTACTCGTTGCCTTCGTTTCGTTCGTCCTTCGTTTCTTTCGCTCTTCGTTTTCTGAAGCCACTTCCCCATCGCCCATATTCACCAACCGCCACCATAATATTCTTCTGCAAGGGCATATTATATTGCCTCTACTTTTATCTATGGGAATTGTAAGGAAGCTCTGGCATTGCAATATAGAAAAGTGGCAAAGAAATGGAATAATGTACTCTGTCTCTTTCTTCTGCCAGTCTCACTTCCTTCGAGAAATAATTTCCGGATTCGAACCACCCGAACTGTGAAGAAGATGAGGAACACATAGAAATCTCCTTGGGTTGCTTAAACATCACCCTTCCACTGCACCACCACGCTCTGTCTGTCTGCACTCCCAACACATCTCCACTTATAGCAGTCCTCCACTTCCAGTCTCTAATACGCAAATACTACACCTACCTTCGTCCTTCTCCCACTAACAACACTCAAAGCTACTCCGACTTCCACCATCACCACCGAATGTCGAATGTCGAGATTACATGTACAGCAGCACTTAAGTCCTAACAATATGTAATCTGCATTTGCAATTCTTTCTTAGATCGATTTAATATTTATAATGCACTATACTACACACCGTAATTTAGTTATGAATGACTATATGATGATTGTGCACTACCGTGTGCTTTATCTTGTAGACGGTTGGGTTATAAAATGTAATTCTTGAGTTAGGTTCAGGTAGACATGATTTATTTAAACGAACCGCATTCACGGTGCATAACAGGCAATTCATTTATATATAGAATGAGTTTACGAAAACATATAATTCGTATAACATATATGTACATATAAAAAGAATAGGCATGCTTATAGCAAAACCACATAATGTACATATAATGGAAGGTTGAAGAGAAGCTGAGAAAACTGTCGATAACTCAACTTATTGTTGGTAAAACCTCCTGAATTTCATTTTTCTTGATGCCTGCCACAAACCCGATATTATTTATGTAACCATTCAGCGTTCTTCGTTCCAACCCCAACCAAACCAATACGCAATACCATCAGTAGACGTGATCTAATCTATCATTCAGAGATTATAGTGTCCATTAATATTCTTGTCATTTCTTAGCAAGGGCAACCCTGAAATTTCTTTACCATGGAAAAACATAAGCAATGACTTCTACTGTGTGTGGCAAATGCGGATATTATGCAGTACGTATTTATGATAAATGGGTGTGCAAGTACACATATGCATATGGAAATGGAATGTATGTGTACTTGTAAATAACATCTCATTTTTTTGAAAATTAAAACCTTCACACAAAATTTATAGACAAATTCATAATCAAAACATACGAATGATTTGAAGCGTTTATTTACTATATGTGAAACTATTGGGTCATTTCATTATGATATGCGTCATTTGTCTTATTAATCTCAGATTATGTGTATCGAAGATCAAGAATCAAAATTTTCAGTGTAAAAAATTTACTAGTAAATACCAGTAATAAATAATACCAGCCGGTAAACCAGTTGTCAGTACAAAAAAGATGAGATCGTTTATGGTTGCATCTTATATACAGACACGAAATAAAATTAGAAAGCGTATCGTATAATTAGTCTTATTATACTGTGACATAAATACGTCACATACTTATAGTACATCCTACCATACACATCACGCTAGGAACACAAAGTTGTTCTTAAAGGGAACGTATAGGAAAGCTAAATTTTACTACATTTTTCCATGTTGTATTTGCATTGCAATAACAGTCACTAAAGTACAGTTGAAGGCGTGCCCCAGTCGAATAAAATGTTAGCTCTTCTTTTTGCCATAAAGTTTGCTGCAATATATTGGCTTAATTACTTGCTGGAGGAATTCCTGAATCTGATTTCCGAAAATTAATGGAAAAGTCTCTTGAATTCCTTATTATAATTAATGGGTTTGATTAACATGGACAGGGTAGGGTGTGTTTTGAAAGTGTTGAAAGGTTAAATAAAGCCAAGATTTCCTTTTCCTTTAAGTTATTAGCTTATTACGCTTGTAAAAGTCCGTATTACCAAACCTTTAGGGGGATTTCGTAGGATCATTTACACATACGACTCCGTATGAGTTATGTGGCCATTATAAAGTGTAAGGGGAACTAATACCGGGACAATCAGAAGGCTGTCGATAACAATGAGTGTATGAACGTGTGAGGTCTAAAGGGACGATTGTGCAGATGAAATCTGATGGAATGTGAATGAATGAGAGTAGATATTGATGGAGCGTTGTTGGAATGTCGTACGTTTCTGTTGCATTGGTGGCAATCAGAGAGAGAGAGAAAGAGAAAGAAAGGAGAAAGCGGAAGCGCAGGGCAAGACAGAAGATTTTCTGTTTCCATTTTAAATAAGAAACGACATTGGAGCGGTAATCAATTCAATCTATCAGCTTGACATTTTCCACTTTCGGCTCTCGTCGCTCTTTCCTCATTCAACACTTTAATTTATAAATAGAGTTTCTGATGAAATTGCATCTGCTACCGCTACTCAGCTCAGATCGGGTTGTATGGAAGAAGCGTCTGAGCCACGGCCGCCTTCGCCTGCAGCAACCAGCAATGCTTGTCTCAACTCTCCTCTTTCAGCGCTCTCCATCCTCACGTCGATTTGTTACTTTTCAACTGATACTGCAGCGACTACCACCACTCTTTATATAATAGCCGGGGTCTATGACTCGATTTCTTCAGTTTGATCTCATTCAATACATTCTCTTTGATATACGCACACACAGATACGTTGTAGTCGGCGAGAACAATGAGGCTTGTCTACAGAAACGCTTTCCATCATCCTGAGTGCAATGAAAGTGGCGAATGTTGATTCAAGGGAAGATTAAAAACTCACATTATTGACCTGCTTCTCCCATCGCATCCCGAACACTACACACTCTTCTTCTTCTGACTACATGAATACTTCTACACGTAGACTCAGGAGGCAGCACACTCCTGAATCCTTAAGAGAGGCTGCGAGGTGTTCCTGGAATGCTTAACTTCTTCTCCTTCAACTGTCCCACTAAAGAAAACAATTTCAAATCATTCTTCCGACCCATTTTCCTCACACTACACATCCATTAAAATACGGAATAAGTTTTAGCTGCTTTAGAAATTAATTTAAGACGCACACGGTCTCCCACATCCATTCACCCAAGACAAGCCTGTGTTCAGTGTGTGCACCCACCTAACAAGAAATCCGAACACACAACTCACATCACCCTGAAGCTAAAATCATGTAAAATACATCAAACATTCTAGGAATGCCTCTTCTTTCTACCTTCATCAAAATTTCATCATGTCGTTTATCTGAAAAATGCCATTCATTATACATGTCTAATGTCTACTCAATGCCTTTAATAATAGCGCATCATGTTCGGTGCACAGTTCATGCATTCGTTTCTATATTTTGACCATTGTGTTTCTCGTGAGGCATGACTATTTTTACACACGTACATTTAATAACTGATATGTGTCACAGTATCACTGTCTTGTTCTCCTTTACCAATCAACACCACGTTACCCCACTTGTAGTTCACGGTTTATTCAGTCACCCACTCATTCAGCTTCATTTTCACCATCATAAAACTATTCATATTTTTCGGCAATACGACAAGACGACATGTCATAGTAGGAATTTAATATGGGACAGCCTTCTTTGTGTTTAAAACAATTATTTTTATTCAATCAGGTATTATAAATATTATAATCTACAATGCTGATTATTGAGTAGATATGTTGGTATGTAATTGTAACAATTGTTGATATATTTTTGTTAACATTAACTATAGTATTAGTATGTATGCATTCTGATAGGAATATACTTTTTGTTAACATTAGGTGATGAATTAGTGTGAGAATAAAATAATGAGATGTTTAGGTTGTGATTTGGATAGTTTTATTGTGAGCTGATGTTCCCTCGTAAGAGCGTATAATATATTTAGGACATGGCGGAGTGTGATAGAAGAAAGATTGGGAATGCTCATTGACTTTCATGGGGCTGAGCTTGTTACTTTTGTATTGCGATTGTCTCGCATCCGTTTTGGTGTTCTTGTTTGGTAGTTCTCTGGTCGGAAGTTTGAAATTGTTGCTGAGTGAAAGTCAAGAGTGGTTTTCTCTCAGTGAGTTCTCTGGTACAGACGAAGTGCATTGTTGTTGTGCCTATGCCGACTGCTGCTCGACAAGGACAACACACCACACGGGTTCTTCTGGAAACGATACTCCACTTCCTACACAAACTGCAGATCGACTTGACAAATAGAGAGAGGGAGAGAGTTGGAGCAGCACTCCTCCGACTGCTGTCCCAACTTGGAAGTAGTAAATACAAAACGGGCGGAAAGAGTGAGGAATTTGTGTGGAAGGACGAGTTTGAGGAAGTTATGGGTGATTGATGGAGAGGCTGAAGTGGCTTGATGTGACGGGAGCGAGCGCAGAAGGAGACGGGCCGATCTCGTATTATGTAATTTAATGTGAGTCTACTTGGATGCTTATGATGTCAATGGAAGCACTTGAGTCAAGAGGGAAAGCTTTTGTAATGGATATCCTATACACCACTCTCATCCTCAGCTCCGGCAGCACAACTTACAAATACATCGCTCACATTACAGCACAACGTGCTAGGCCTCTTGCAATAACGCAGCTTATTTCGTGTATGATGGCAGAAACGGTAATAGTGGATGAGAGAGTGGAGAATGGTGTGAGTAGTGGAAAGTGCACTTTTTGATTAGTCTTCCATCACCATCCGCTCTATTGTGCCACTGTTCACGCCCCGTTGCTTTCTCCTATCGAGTGTGTGTAACTACTACACGGAATTACATCTAATATTATTATTACACTTTCAAAATCATATTATGCAATATACACTTATGCTTCTCCTAACTGCTCGTATACTTACGCCCAGAATACCACTCACACATACGAGACGTGTCTGCAGTCTACGGCCCGATGAAATTCTGTCGTTATGCGAAATATTCACAAACCTTTATCGTATCAAGTTTGAAAAACTGCCATTATAATAAGCAGATTGCTGCGTAAAACGGCGAGGAATGGCTATATACATAAAGTCAGTTGAGATTGTTGGAAAACTTTATTACTTTTTCTCTCTTGGCTGAGGCAATAGTGTTGCAGTGTTGGGAGCACAATGACAGTCAGCATGCTTAGCCGTGTGTAGTATTTATACAGAATGATATCATTCGACATACCTAAACACAAGTCACACACAAAATTCCTTTTATATCCCCCTCACATTTTTCGGCAGAGTAAGATGCGAATTGTAGGAAAGACGGCTTTGCCTTATAGACACGTCGACGACGTAACCTATATTGTGCTCATAATGCATTACACAGAATATTGTGCTGATAAATACAACGGAGCGGAGTTTACTTGTGTACACGTGTATGTGATGTTGATATGAAGAAGAAGTTGGATGTGTTGCCGTTTTGTTGCTTTGTTGGTAGTTTCTGTTGGTAGTTTCTGTTGGTAGTTTCTGTTGGTAGTTTCTGTTTTGTTCTGCGTGTGGGAGAGAGTTGAGTCAGTTGAGTGAGTGGGACAGGAACAGGACAGAGGAGGGAAAGGGAAGTACACGTTGAATGAAAGTTGTCGGCTGGTGAGCATTGAATTAAAATTGTAGAGACGTGCTCATGCTGAGGTTTTAGAAAAGAGCTTCATCCAATATTGAGTCGACAGAGTCGAGTGACTCGGAGGTTACGAGATGTTCAGTTAATGTTATCATATCACAGAATGAAATTGCAATTGCAATGGCTTATCTGCTTATCTGACTCCCTATCTCCATAAGTGTGCTTAGCTCCATCATTTTCCCTCCTGCCTTGCATAGAAGAGCGACCATAATAGAACATGCAGAGAAAGACGTTTCTCCCGAGTACTTCTGGTCCATGAGTGTGCTACATAAGCCTGCACAGGAGTAGGAGTAGCGGTGGCAGTGGAAGAATAAGAGCAATGGCAAGAGTTTGGTGGTGCAAACGGGAGATATAAATACAGGAGGATGAGGATGTGCGTTAAAATAAAGAGTGAGAGTTGAGGCGAGTGTCTATGGGAGATGTGGGAGCGAGTAGATGAAAAAATTGCTTCCTTTCCCATCTTCCTCTCATTCTTTTCCTACTCTACGTGCAAGAGCAGTTCTTGAATTTTCAGGGAAAGTGTCTCGTGGGGGAAATATCCATAATGTAAGCAGTCACTCAAAGCTAGTTAATCCCACTTCTTTTGTATGCATTTTTAACACATATAGTGTACATAACAATACCAACGACTGCCACTACATGTCCCGGAACACTAGTCCTAAAATAATCGCGTACTATAACATGTGAGCTACAAGCACACGGACACCAAACACTTTCGAGTCCAACTGTGATCAGAGCCACTTCCAGAGCGTGCCCTACAACAACTACCACATCAACAATCAGATTCACAGTCACTTGCTCCAATTACCTTCATGCAAAACTATTTCTGTTCAGTTGACTCAATGCTCACTTGTACAGTAGTAACACAAACAAAACCGCCTAGTTTGTTTAAATCAACAGGAATCCGCAGTTGCAAAATTGTATCATGTACCATTAAAATAGCTTTCCACCCTTCGAAAAAGATTTTGCTACCTGTTTCAGTTTACGTTCGTATTTTCTAACTATTCTAGGTTAGTTATAAATACGTTATTGTAGTCTACCAAGATTGTTTCTATTGATCTTCATACTACTCCAATAAATTAAAGATGGATTGCAGAGGATCCGCTACAAACTCGTACTATATAATTAGAAATGACAAATCCCTAAAAAATCTCAACATTACAGATTGAAATTGAAAGTGAAATAGTTTAAGGCTGGGCTTATAGGTAGCAAGGTGGGGCATTACGGTCCATGCCCTTCCTATGCATTCTGCGATTCCATTTTCAGGCCACAGTTTTCGACCGATTTCTTTCAAATTTTTATAGAATATAGTATTTGCAAATGTCTAGTACATGATCTGCTCAAAATTTAATGTTTGAGTCATCTTCAAAGTTGCCGACGGCTTCAAAGTTTC
>JABASD010000991.1:0-51216 GCA_019776165.1 Pogonognathellus flavescens | reverse complement strand
CGGAGTATGAAAATGAATGGGAAAATAAACCACTTATTCCGTAGGGGGAGGTAGCTGCAGCTATCGAATAGTACTGCTGTATTTTTCTATTCTCAGCTGCAACTGACCTCCAGCAGTAATTCTTACGGGTAAATTCCTTTGTCTTTTACAATTTAATTGTATTAAAATGAATATATTGAGTTTCAAATATTTGTTTTACTGTTACTACTGCTTTAGCCTATCTTATTGTGAACTGGTTGACACAGCTGATCAGCTGGAAGCTCAAGGCTCGACGAGCAATGGACGAATTAAATGGCCTTTTGTTTGGTGGTATCTTGATCCCGGAACCCGTCTTAGAGATTATCCTTAGTAAAGTGCCCATAGTTGACTTCCTTCAAATGAATCAGGTAATATCTAATTCAGATCAAGCGTAATATTTTAATTAAATGTAGTAAAAAATAAGCACAAACTGCAAGGGTGTATCTAAGATTAACAAATGGGGAGGCCCTAAGGGTTTGGGGAGGGCTAAAAGGCGAAAAAATGGGAAAATTTGCGGCCCTCGGTAGCAAATTTTTGTGAAATAATCAAATAAATGTTTTACCCGGAATGTGGGGGGGGGGCTCAATCTCTGTGAGCCCGGACGTAAATATACCCTTGCAGATATTCACTTAATTTATTTTGCATTTGATTTTATGTGGAGGTATAGTACATATATTAAAGAACATTATACTAATAAACAATTTAGGTTTGTCGTTTGTGGAACGAGATAATTAAACGAATTGCTTTCTGGAAACTTCACTTTGAGTCCAATAATTTAAAATGGAGTGTAGTTCCAGAGTACATCAAACAGTCCAATCAATTTTGGGTTGTTATGTACGTTCATTGCAGGAAAGGATTGCTCACAGCTAATTTCATCAAGAATCATTCCGGATCAAGTAAGCTAAAATATAATAATATTCGTCAATGTCCTTAAGTTTTGTCTGAACGGATAGCATAACATTATTCTAGTACCTACCTATTTCTCTATTGTGGAATAATACTAATAGAAATTAAGTACAAAGTAATTTTTTAACAATATAATTACTAATTGTAAGTATTACTAATTGTAAGTATCATTATTTTGACGAGAACAATTTTTGAATATTTCAGTGGATTTCCACCATTGGTATATGATAGAAAACGGGGGACATCGAATGAGTGTGGAGTCACCACCTTGTGGTTGCGAACCTCTGCCAGAAGATCCACGATTTCCTAATTCAAATGTATGTTTTGTAACTTCATTTGGATGGTCTCGTAAAATTCAAGATATTGAGTTGGGAAGATGTGGACTAACTCCTGTAGTTATGAGAGTGTTGCTGCCATTCAGAATTGAAGTCACAGAAAGGTTAGCAAATTAATAACTATGGCTTAAAACTGATTTCCATGTAGGTTTTGCTTGAATTCCAAAATATTTGGAAGCACACATTTTTTTATGTGGGATTTACACAAAGACCTTAGGTTGAGTTAATAATATCTTTAACAAAAGTTGTGTAAGCCATTTTGTTATTTTTTAAATGAAAATTGAATGATTATTTCAGATATACTACTCGTTTTGATTGTGGAGGACTCTATGCATTGTCCGTTCGATTGAAAAATGGTAATGGAGCTACAATTCGTTACAAGAGAAGGAGGGCGGAACTGCCCCCAACGACCGAATGGAAAACCTCAAACTTGTCTTTTGACTTTTCCCCAGACACTGATCCGAATTTAATTAAGAACTTAAAAATTTTGTCGTACAAACATGGAGGGCGCGATTCGCAGTTTTGGGCTGGCCACTATGGCACTAAATTAGCTCGCTCAAGTGTCCGAATCGTACCTTTAGGTGATTTAAATAATATTGAATATTCATCTGATAAATCTTCAGAATCTGATGGCTCCGAAGAAAGATTTATTAGAGCCCTAAATGTTGAAAACCATTTTAACAGTAGAGAAGAAGACTTGCCCAACAATCATCAACCTTTCAGACGATGTCATTTACAGTGAAAAATAATCAATTTGACCAATATTAGTGGTAAAATAAAAATGTCAAAGTCAATTAATTAAGCGCCTTGACAGAATTCCGTGCGTAAATTAAGTGGGGAGATAGGTGAGCGAGACTAAGAATCTTATATTCGTAATCGTGATAACGTTATAATGTATTAAAGATCACACTAATGTACTAATTAATGATATAATGATATATAGAGTACTTAATTATATTATGCATGCCAAATATCGTTGTTTGTAACCAGTCCTTTGAAGTCATTTTTGTTTTCGCCGTTTCCGTCGTTGTGCAATGTACATCTATACAGTTAAATTCAAATTACAATAAAATTATTTATATTTGATTCCAATTTTATACTATTTAAATCGTCAATCCTACTTTCTTTGAAAGATTACATACTTCGGTTCGGGTGGCAAAATAATTGCATGTATATTTACTTTCCATTACAAAGCATTTCAAAGTAATAGGTATTATTTTTCATAATGTTATATCATTATTATAGGTAATAATAATAATACTTTGATCATTTTTTTAACTGCATAGAATTTAATTTTTAACTAACTTGTCAGAAGTCTGAACCAACTATGGCTCTCCTACTAAATCCATGGACCTTCAAAAATTTCAAACATACTTAATTGTAGCTATTCCATGTAAAGTGTATTACTTATCCTGAAAGAGTGTTTCAAGCTCTACAAGTGAGTATGTTTTTTTCGTACAAAAGAATACTAGAAATTAAAAGACGGGTTTTCAAAAACTCGAAAAAAAATTGTTTGTGAGCTTTAGGTAATCATCGCATATTTTTTTAAATTCTCATTTGCATGTAACAAAAATTATACTGTCTTGTAGACCATAAAACGCTCTTTCAGAATATTCATTACATTTTACATGGAAATGGAATGTAAGCACTAATTGTAAGTACTGTGTGTTTTTTGTACATAGATTTAGTAGGAAGCTATATGGAAAGAATGGGTAGTGTTGGCTAGTGTATGCACAGTGCAGTGCAAGGCCTGTATAAGACGAGAATGAATGTTGAGAATCTCATATAATATATCGTTCACGTTCGATGTAGAATATTTATAGGGAATTGCAGCGTAGTTTTTGGTGTGGAATAGAAGGCACATGTATTGTTAGCACTAGATTTGGTTTTACTTGTAAAATCCTCCATGCAAAAGATCAAGCGATTATTCAAGTTGACTGTCAACATCAACACATCTTCCACATCAGTCAGTGAAGGTTTACTGGAAGGAAACTGACTGAAATCTAGTCTCTAGAAATTGAAGGTCAAAGGTAAACATTTTTTTCGAAGTTCATCATATTTTAATCAATTTAATTCAATTCAACTCATCGACTACGTCTTAGATTACATAATACTTGCTAAAAACTTACACGCTTGTTATTTCTCTGTAGTACATCGATTTTAATTATCTTGACATAATTTTTATGTAATTCAACATATAATATCGTGCATTGAAATAATGGTCATGATTACTATAATTTGCTTTGTTAATCCCTTAGGATAATTGAATTCGGTGCTGCGGTTTCTGCTGACAGGTGTGATGTCCAGATATCAATAACAATGTTGATAAATATTTAATTGGCCGACATTCTTCTATATTCCATTTTGTCAATCGAATCCAATTAACTTTAACTTATGACTGAAATGTTATAAAAATTATCATTTAGCAATAGCGTGTAAGTTCTCAGAGACAGACCAGTTAAGCCGGACACCATTATTTTTTACTGTAAGTTCCAATTCTTTTAACCCAATTGCCTAATGTGGTGTTAAATATTTGAGCAATGATTATTATGAAGTATATTATTTAGTTGTATCATCATTTTAACAGGATTTCCTGCTTTCGTGAGTGCAAAAACATTGTCAAACCCGGGGTGTATAGTTACTGGAACGTGAATTTATCAAAGGAACAAAATGGCGAGCTCTACTGAATTTAGTTCAAATGGATTAAATCTTTTGGGAACTGTATTTCCTGAACCTGTTCTGGAAATCATAATGAGCAAAGTACCCATAGACGATTTTCTAAATATGAATCAGGTGTGACAATCAGCATGAAGCAATGAAATATTAAAACATTCCTAATTTAAAATGTAATTTTTCAATTTATAATTGCTATACTGTGTACAAATTCATTAAAATCAATTCTATTTATGTAAGGTGTGCCGAGTCTGGAGACAAATCACAAAGCAAATCACATTTTGGAAATTTCACTTCGAATACAATAAGATTCCTTGGACTCTCGTTCCCGAATATCTCAAGCAAAAGAAAAACTTTTGGGTGGTTATGTATATGCATTGCAAGAGGAGTTTACTTACTACGAATTTTGTCAAGAATCCATCTGGAACCGGTAAGAAAAGAAATATGTAAATAAAAGTAATAAATTTCTAGTCAATAATCTGCAGTTAGTTCAGAAAGTGTTACAAGTAAATAAGGGGTGAACTATTTTATTAACACAGAACAACCACTGTCACAGATAAATGATAGTATAGTCGTCTCAGTATTTTCGTCTTTTATTAGTACGACTCAGTATTACTAAATAAAAGGTTGTAAAATTTAGTTTTAAAGAGTGCGAGTGATTAATTATGAATTTAACATTAGAACATGTTCATTTAGTGTGATACAAATGGTTATTTAAAATTAATATTTCATTTTAGATGGATTTGATCATTGGTTAATTACGCAAAACGGTGGAGACCAAATTCAAGTTGAGCAACCTCCTACTGGATGCGAACCCCTTCCGGCAGATCCGCGATTTCCAGATTCCAATATTTGCTTCGTCACTTCGTATGAATGGTCTGAAAAAGTTCAAGAAATAGATTTATGGGAATTTGGTCTCAACGCAATTACAATGCATGCTTTGCTGCCATTTCGGATTGAAATTACAGAAAGGTAAAGTTTCTGTTTTATTCTAGCAGGGCAATTTCTTAAATTAAAAAAAAATGTAATCTCCAAATTCAAATGTTCACAAGAATCATTGAAAATGTTATTTTTTAGGTACACTGCCCGATTTGATTGCGGTGGTATTTATGCTCTCTCTGTTCGCTTGAGAGACAACTCTCACCGAGTTATTCTATTCAAAAGGCGCAGAGCTCTTATTCCTCGTACAACAAAATGGGAATCAACTTACGTCAGTTTCGATTTTCTCGCCGTACAACCAAACTTAGTGAAAGACTTGCGTTACCTGTCTTTCAAGGATGGGGGTCGAGACAATCAGTTCTGGGCTGGACATTACGGTACGAAATTAGCACATGCTTGTGTTCGGATTGTCCCTTTAGGCGATAGACCGGAAGTGGACTATTCATCGGATGGAGCGCAACATTCCGATTCTTCTGAAGATGACGAAGCGGTCGTTCTTATGTTGGACAATTACGAGGAAGAATTACGAGACAACCACGTGCCATCGGATGAAGAACTAGAATTAAATTAAATGTGACATGGCCAATGCACCATTCAGTGTGACAAATGTCAGAAACCTACCACGTTTTTTATTTTGTTTAGTTCCATTAGAAAATTAGACGAGCCTTTTTTGCGATTTTGTAATTTTATTAACCTTTGTCGACTTACAAATCGACCGATTATCGTTTATGTTGTTATTCGTCTAGAAATATTGTGCTGTATTAATGTTTAATGTAATATCGTGTGGGGTAAACGTTTGTGGTGACGAAATTAGCTTTTTGGCGGCTTTATGGGTGTGTATCAAAACATTTTTGTTAACTTATTGTTCTTTAGCTCTCTTTTTTGCACGTGTAGGTATTATTAGTAGGTGTACATTATGGAATGAATGAATTTGATGTTGCTGTGATGAAGTATGCTGAGATAATATATCGTTACCTGGAAAAACTTGTAAACTGTGAATGTGTATGTATTGTTAGCTATAAAATACATGCTTACAACTAAAAGTTGGTCAAAAGGAATTACAATATTGTGAGTGACAAAAAACGTTGTAAAATGTTAAAATTACATAGTACCTACTACATTGTTGTCAACTAATGTGTACATTCGTAATATTATATGTCTATACCGGTTGGTTAAGGTTTAGTGTAAAAAAATTGACGGTCTGATACAGACCTTGGTTTCGTTTTAATGGGTGTTTTAGTGCTTGTTTCAGGATTTTGTAAGTTTGTCCGGTATTCTTACTTTTACAAATATTTTTTCTTGTTACCAACAATATATAAGTGATAAATTTACTGGAGTGTGTATGCATTAATTAATCGTAACTCTTATGTGGCACATTTTTACTAATCGTGTACAATTTCTCGTAAAATGTTGTTTACGAGATCGCTTTTCATTTCTTAAGAATCTCAGAAACATTATTAATGGTTCTTGGTTATATTTAGTGTATTAACTTAGAATGGTTATTGTAATAACTTGTATTGTAATAACTACTTACTAAACATTTTCTTAAACTTATGTTGAAAAATCATATATTTTGCTATTTTAGTTATTGATGTACTAGCTCTTTTTTATTTAATTGGACAAAGATGTTCTTCATGTCCTTCAATTCAAAGATGGACATATCTATATGAACACAATTGTATTTTATCTCTCTTTCAATGTTTTGATGTTTGTATTTTAACTGTAATAACCAAATTGGCTTTGCCATTTTAAATGTCTCTCGTAGTAATAGTAATATTCTTAGTGTGCGTACACTAATGAGTAAATTGTCCCTACAATTATAGTTATCTTTAAATTGTATATAGCTAATAGCTATATCATGTTAAATGTATACCGGTATTACTATATTTAGAAACTCGGTCGCGGTCGGTAGGGTATTAATTATGATTATTATGATATCACAAACCTATTTAATCTCTAATAATGCAGGTAGATATTCACAATGATTTTTAATGCATACTACATTAGTACAATGTATTTAAGTATAACATTAAAATTAAAATGAGAATATTTCTAACTTATATTATATTAATAACCTTGTAACAAGCAAAATCATGAGCTCTGCTGTCGTAGACTGAAAACACTCGAATGTAAAAACCACAATATAATATTATAAAAAGCTTACCTAGGTCGAAAATATTTGTCAGCAACAGTCCGCTGCTAAAAGCTAAATTGCAGAACGAAAATAGCTGTTTTTAACAAAACTGTTTTATGTGAACCATTTTATTGGCTACAGTCCAACTATTACAAATTGACAACCCGTACAATTTTGTAAAAACTGGAAATCGGTTTGATTTTGATATCCAAGAGTTAAATCAACCAAGTGTGGTTTCAGTAACAGAAAGTGTGTAAAGTACAAAGTACAAAAAACGCATAAAGTATTCACAAAGTATGATTTCGATTGAGAAAGGTCAATTAGTAATAAAATGAGGGAGAGTAAAGGGACATTATCCACATCCGTTATTTTTGACCACAGCTTATAGTCATATTATAATATATTAGTTTGTTACTACTTACCGACTGGAAACGATAGTAGATTTTGTGTCGTGTTGATATCGTGGATTTAAAACTTATAAATCTAATAAGTGTTTAATCTAAATGTGTAAGTAATTAAAATTACGTAAATGTACCCGAAAAAAGAGTACTCCGATGAAGGGAACGAGAGATTCGCTAAAATGCAGATAATACTACTAAAGTGTTTGTAAACAAGGGAGGAAACAAACTGAGAAGAAATCCTTTATTTGATCATTGTATTATACCTAATATACTTATTAAATAAATGTTACGTGTGTCTGTTCTGTGAAATCTATATGTAATGTTTAATGAAAGTAAACAAAAATATCAAAATGTTCAATTTGTCCATCCCATTCTTCATACAACAATTTTTTATCCTTTTGTTCAATTCTTCTCAGCGTATAAAGCAGATGCATAAACTGCTTCCATGTTCATAAACTGAAAATTGCTAAATAATTGCTTTAAATGTTACAGGTTTCTAAAAAAAATTTGGTTATGATAGTCTATGGGTCTTGTCATACTTATGTAATGCGAGTAACCGGTATTTCTTCGAAACAAACAAAGATAATAATTTTAGTTTGGGCATTTTTACACAAGATTCTGGTACAATTTCATCAAAATTCTCTATAGTGAAACTTCTATATTTCCTTAGTTAATAATTAATAATTAACAGCAGTTCGGTAAGAAACGTGACGTTGGAATTGTTTGAAGCTGTGCTGTGTTATTGCATATCTACTTAACCATTAAATTGACTGTAATGGTGAAAAGAATGGTTTCTGACTCTGTGTACATTACAAAAGTTTACATTATAGTGTCGCCTGTCGGTTTTGCTTTGTTATACAGACATTACATATATAGGACATATATATTTTGTGTATTTCTCTGACTAGGAGTTTCCTGAGATTGCTTCATTCCCCATTTGATTTCCCATAACGGCTCCGTTTTATTGACACTTTGAGGACGACTCTCGCAGTCGTCGGATGACATCAAACCTAACTGAGGTAATGCAACCATACGTTTTTCCTATTTAGATCTCTTCACCAACCAATTCCTTTCCTCTTTATTCCTTATGTAAAAAGTAATCTCTACAATACCTACACTACTACAGACATAATGCAATACAATTCCATCAATCCAAATCCACACTCTAACAACACACCGCTTTTCCCCAGAAATTCAACAGTCGTTTCCAAATAATGTTCTTTATATTTAATTACGTACAATTGTTGCATTAAAGTTCAGACCTTTTTTGAAGAGAAGAATTTTTTACAAGCTTAAACCATTTTTCTGTATTTTTTACATTTTTTTAGGATGTATTTTTATTTTTGAGAATCTCCTTCCATTATTGCCTTTCTTCACGCTACATTAACCTGCTTTGACACTTTACCATAAGCTTTAGGTCTGTGAGTCACTATTATCTCAATTACAAAACTTTCCCAGTATCTTCCTATTTTTCCTGAACTACATATACTATACTAGTATTGCTGGCAATAATAATTTTTCCTTTGCATTGCCCAAAGGCCAATTCAATGCTCCAGGGTTAGGATCATAATAGAACATGACAATTTCATGCATGAATGAATAACCTTGCTATTACAGACTTTCAAGTGAGAACTTACATGTCAGAAAACACTTCATGCGTCCAATGTCATCATTATGGTGACAAATGCAAATTATGCATTACATTTTTCCTTATAGACACTATATACACAAAGAATATGTTCATTAACTACTATATCAGCATTTGTGTGTTTACAGACAGTAAAAATAAAATTCTTTTTGAATTTCTTTGTTGGGTCGATTGTTTAGTGTCATTTGCAATTATACAATAACATCTCCCTGCCAGTACCCGTGTTTTTACATATACAACACATGAAAAATGGAATTAGATTGTCATGATAATCCACAATGGAAAGGTTTCTGAATACAGATATGGATATGACATGGTTAAATAAAGCCAAGTCTTCCTTGCTGCATATTTTTATTACTTCTGCATTTGTACATACTTACCTTATGATATTTATATCTCTTCCAATCAACAAAAAGTCAAACGAGTTTTTTCTTTTATATATGTATACATATCTTTGGTTATCTACTAAAAGTCTCATTTGAGATATACCAGAAATGGACAAGGAGATAAAATAAGGCAATATGACACGTTCACAGGTTGCATGTCGTGTGAGTCTATTGATCGAATGGCGATGCAGGGAAATTAATTGTGCACATTCTATTGTGATGTGACTAGAGACATTTCAGTCAAAGAAGAGGGTAACCATTGAGGAAAGTATTAAATGAAGAATGAGAGTCGGGTATCGTCCTTTCGTTATTATTGACAATTAACAGTGTGTCGTATTCACACACATTATTAGTGCCAAGCTCCATTTATTTATAACTATACAGCACATTTCAATGTATAGCTACAATGTACCTGTATAGTACAAATTGTGTAAAAAGTAGCTTCCTATACATAGTATTCTTTTTGGAGAAGAGTATAATGGTATAACAATTGTATTTTACAATGTCATTTGTATTGAAACACGATTTGCCATGTCAGAGACAACTTTGGTTAATGTTCGGGTAAAAACCAACCAGGTAAGGTTGACCGAGAAGATTGGAATTCTATAAACTTATACTACTCCCATAAATGACCAACAGAATCAATAAAATCACAATGACTACAGAATCGTTACTGACCCCGAGTTCCCAGTATTTGCAACTATTTATTCTTGCAGCAGTGTATACAGTGTACTAGTAGTATATAGAAAACAGATTCTATCGTTTTATACGATACAATCGGTGTACCATACTATTCTACAGGATTGTATACAGTATTCTATTGTACTATTGACAAAGTGAAAAATTTCTGTCCAAGAAATAATCATGCAAGAGCACAAAAAACTATCATTTAATTGTATTCACTTAAATTCTCATTCACAAAAGTAACGTTGATATTTTTATAAGCCGGACTGTGTATGAACGTTGTATAATATTTCTCTAACATCTTTTATGATATACTTACTAATATCTCCATACAGGTCAATTGTTTAAACCACATACAAATACATTACAAATATAAATCATGCATGTACGTACAATTAGCGTAGGCGTGAAATCTAAATGAAAGTACTAATTATTAGATGGGTTAGATTAGTTTAGATGGATAATTTCATTTCATTACACAATGAGTTAATAATTTCTACCACTATTGCGCCAATTGTATGCTATACTGTGCATAAAATGTGTGGCTAGTATTTAGATGTATTTATTCATGTCTATAATCTGCCACTTTTTCTTGTCCACTTCACTCGAGTAGACTTTCATTTCCTTTCCAGCCAAGTGAACGGAATCTCATTTTTTACAGCACTACTTTACTAGAGACATGTATTTTACATGCTGTGTTAAGTATGTTCTGACTGACAAAGAAAAAGTGGATTGAAGTAAAGCAAACTGAAACGAAGCGACGAGAAGAGACTTATACTACTGCCTTTAGCTGTAGTAGTAAACACAGCTCATGCTTGCATTGTATGTGCTTACATTTGATATTGGGAAGAGTCGTCAAATGAATGAGACCAAAAAAGACTTTATATACAATTTTCAATATTAAGAGTTTGTAGCGGAGTAGGGAAGGCAAATGCTGCATGGTAGTAGAATTGTATAGAGTTGTTTTGTGTACACACACATGAGAGGACATGTATGACTACCATTTGTATAGTGAATGTGCTGTATGTATGCTCTAACTCACACAGCGTAACATTGTAAACGTAAAGGAACTCTTGAACATAAAAGGACGGCAATGAATAATAAATAAATAACGAATCGCAAATCGTAAAATGTGATGCGAACTTGATGAAAGTTTCATGAGACTCAAGACCTTTTGTTCACTTCTTCATTCATTCATTCATATATTCTTGTCATTTGTATAGGCATTATTGTGCAACTCAAAATTATTATTACATTATTATCCTCAACCATTTTTATACCCGCATAGGGTATTACTACTTCCATTTTAGGCGACGTACTATACTGTGTACAGTTATATGAATACCTACTACATACATATACAAGCAACTGTCTTTACTTTTTCATAATATCACATAATGATATTTAAAAATCTGCATTATAATTTACACTCGTAATAACTTATCTTTCTGTGACAATTATGTATTATGTGCTATGTAATGCTATCGCATGAAAAATATTTAAAGCTAACTTGTCTTTAAAACTTAAATATGCAGATCCTGACGCTTTATTTGTGGCAATAATAATTCATTGTAGTTTATGTATGATTACCATTACTACATTCATTATGATTATGGACTCACTAAAGTTGCAACTTCATTTTTAATCAGTTTTTAAAAGCTGTAAGAATATATTCTCAATTTTAATAGGAGTAGCCACATGCTCTGTACTAAACTACAAAGGATTACTATTACCATTGCAAAATGTTCTGTATATAACTGTGTCATCTGCATATACTTAATTTTTAATAGAATCTCAGTATCATCTTATTACTTGCACTATATAGGTATACCTTACGGATGTATTACTGAAAGCTTTTCACACAATTGATACTGTGAATTGAAGTAATTGGCCCTAATGTAGTAAAACATGCAAAGTTTGTGAAATGCACGCATAGGATTCCAAAAACATTTCTTAGAAGTAGAAACTTCACAAGTAAAGTCGTATTCTTCGCGATCATTGGAAAAGGGATAGATATTCTGCGAGGGAATGAAATGCGAATGATGTATGGCTGTTTAAAAGCTGCAGTATATTATGTACCTTTAGCCTTTAACTGTTTTCAGGGCCATTCGTTTATATCCTTGTTGCTACTTTTTTTAAAGCAATATCTTACTATACTTCTGCGTATGTAGTATTTCTATATGTCTGTATCAACTATTCCATCTCATTGCGTTGCAATGCTATTATATTACACGCACCCAACTCCTGAAGACATAATATACATAGACCAATAGATCTGTGATGGACGGGAACGTTCCTTGTGTGCTGCCAACTGAAAGAAAACGGCGACTACTCACTCGGATCAAAAACGAGAGCAATAATACACAGAGAGAGAGAGAGAGAGAGATACAAAGTATAAAAGACTGTGAGTCAATGTTCATGTCATATGCCAATATATTTTATATGCAATGTTGAATGTCACAAGGAGCTTCTCTCTTTATTCCACAGCTGTATATTATCATCATCATCATTCGTCTCTTGAAAAGTCTTTTAGGCAAACACACTACTACCCGTCTTCTTCACATTCAGTTGCTATGAACGTCTTCCTTCGCTTTCCCTGCCAACATTTGTCAAGAATTGAAACAAACTTGGGAAAGTGAAAGTTTTTTATTGTGGATATGTCTCTATATTATTATTATTGTGAAAAAAGTGTTTGTACTACAGATACTGTGTAGTGCGTTTACATCTGTATGGTGTAATACACTACTGGATTTTGTGTATGTGTTATACGTATTTTCCTATGTACACATAAATATATATATATACGGGGAAGATAAACAGATGCAAGGAGGCAGAACCGTTTTTTCTGTGTATCTTTCACATGTCATGTCGACTCGACAAAGTACAACACGATTTACAAGAGTACTGTAGTCAAATCGAAAGCAAATAACTCTTGCTTGCTTTCCCTGGCTAAATATTTGAAGAAGAATTCCTTACAAGTGTATTAGGACTCTGTAGAGGTGTATCTTATAAAATACATGTTAAAGACGAATGTTATTGTAATACCTTTCCCTGTACAGTCATTAATTTCAATCCAATTATAATGCAATGGTGCCTTTGGTTGACTTCAGGTATAGCTTTGTTGTTATCTTGATGCTTTTCTTTGTATTTGTGTTTGTAGGTAAATGTTGAATTTTAATACTTTTTACTAAGCACTTAACTAGTAGTTACTCTGTGACCTGGCTAATGTATTAGAAGTTTATTTTTCCTCATTAATTGTTAATAGGTAAATAAATTGTTAATCTTTGTGTATCACTACAAAAGTTCTCCTGCAATGTTTGTTTTTATACACACATTAAGGTTCTAAACCCATATTATGATTGTTTTATTGTAGTCCATGAATTCGTGGCTGATTTTCAAGTTGGATTTTTATGTACTATTGTAGATTTATGAATGAACAAAAAATTTATAATGACATACGCAACTTGAAAGTATCTATGTTACTTACTTCATAAAATTGGTTTACAGCTGGAAAAAAACATTTACGACTTTTGCTTATATAGATATAATTTTTACCCTATATGAGCCGGTACATGATACAATGATATGAGTTAAAAAATGGAGTATGACGAGAGGTATTTATTGCAGGTAGGTTTGGATCTGGGGTGAAGCAGTATGAGTCGGTGTGGTGTTGTTATTGAAGTTGGTTCCCCGTATGATAAGTATGATGGGGATATAACATTGTGTGAACATATTATTGTGATGAACTACTCGGATGTAGCATCGTTTGGTTCGATTGACTTGTTAGAAAGGTTGTTGTGTTGCTTGTGCATGTTTGCGATAATATTCTGGTGTCGTGTCGCGTGAATGTGACCCTCACTTGACTCAAATGGGGTTCATTAGCAAAGGGAGTCCTATATATATGCGCATAAAACCAATATCACACGACATACACAACTCTCTGTGTATATATTGACGTATGCTCTGTATATAGACAGTAGTGACAGCAATAATGATAATGATACGATGCACACACTGTACAATATGGTAGGACACAAACGCTAACGCTTACACATTTATATGAAATTGTCATGCAAGTCACAATCAGTCGACTTTTACTTTACAACTTCTTTCCGTTACTCTCTCTCTCTCGCTCTTTCTGCTTTTTCACTTAAAGTGGAAGTCAATTTTATATAGAAGAGAAGTATACGTTGTAGTGTATATCTGTATCTATATAATTTTCATATTATGACACAGGACTTGTATACTATATCTAAAATTCCTCGAATTTGGCAAGGACAATCCTTAGAGCTACATGGCGAAACCAGAATCAAAGGCAGCAATTTAAACTCCACCATTCATTTCTCCTTGCTTAACTTTTGTGTGTATTTGTAGCAGTCGTAGTAGTAGCGGAGATACATTTGACTCTCTGACAAGTCATTTGCTGTACTTAAAAAATGTTTGTTACAGATACCCTCGTAGAACACATTACTCGACCAAGAGTCTCTTTGATGTGCACAGAATTGACTTGAGACAACTTCAAAAAATTATTTTCCTTTTGACTTATATCATCATGGTGCTATCTGTACCTATACATATATACGCGACGTTCATACAGCTATAGCAGGAGTCAGTCATGATGTCGCCGACAAAAATAAATAATATGAATACCATCCGCACACACAGTTATGTACGAATCGCATATATATATATATATATAAAGGGACGAAACAAATTGTGTGTGTGTGTGCTCATTTTATTTCTACTATCTGTAGTATATACATAGCGAATATTTGCTCATAACAGTCTGGGAATAAAATTCTGTGTTCATCATCAGACTGAAATTGTTACAGCTATTCCCCTTTTCCATACTCTTTGATACAACACACTTGTCATTTGAGATATTTAGGGTGATCGTAATGTAATGTAAGTAGAGAGCGAGCAACCTTTACACATTTTACACGCAGAGACACAACTTCTGCAACAACACAACGGAGAAAAAGTACATGCCCCTCTCTCTCTGTGTATTTGTGTGTGTGTGGCCCGCTTGGCCGTATGTTGCAGAAGTGAAACGTATTACAAGGACGATAATATGATCTTGAGAGTTGGAAACAGAGTGAGAGAGAGAGAGAGAGTAAAGAGAATGTCAAGTTAAAGTTGAAGTTGAACTGAGCTGATTCTCCTGGGATCATGTTTTCCATGAAAGCGACACTTTCTCTTGACGCTTCCCTTTTGCCACTTGTCTCTCGCCTCTTTAGTCCTCTCGTCGCTCTCTAAATCATATTCGGAGCACGAGGCTCCCTTAAACTGTTTCAAATACCATCGCAGATCTCACACAGTGTGATGTACACTAGACCCATGCCAAACCACCACATACCAACAGCCATACACACAGACACATGGTACAGCCACTATCTTACACTCACATCATCATCATCTTCAAACAAAGCACCTCGTCTTCTTACACCAACTTCTGATTTATACTGCAAGCATCTATAGCAATACATACATGTAGGAATATCTAAATGCATATGCAGTAGTATTTCTAAGTTTATGTAGTAATATTATAGCATTTCAAATTGTAATGAATGACAACGACGCAATCTCAGACCTACAGTAATGATAGTAATGTTAATATTAGTCTTTTCATGTAGGAACCAATAAACGGTATTTTGACATTTTTTTTGAAAATCATTATTATACCATTTTAGGGAGCTCCATAATAATAATATCCAATTTATTAGCAAGAAATTCATTCTAACATGCAATTTTAAAGGTTGCAAAATCTAATTGATATTAATATGCACTGATTAAGTTTAGTTGCACATAATGTCCATCTTAATTGGAGATATAGTATTATTATTGACATTCATAGAGCGGAAAAAAGTTATTCTGCAATAATTGTGTACAATTTATGCATATTCAGAGAGATAGTACAAATATACAGCTATTACATGCTAATACCTAATAGTTTGGAAAAAGTGAATAAAGGCAATAAGAAACGTTTTTAATAGAATGCAACGTTTAAATTATTTCGTTATCTGCAGTATGTTCATGTCATTGTTAAACTAACAATAAGCCACTAAAAAGTTGTACACAGGCATCCTTAAAAAATGCTGCTCTACAGGTAGGTATTTATATAATACCTAAAGAGAATTTCAGACTTTTACTTGTAGTGGGTATAAGGTGGTTATAATACGTAAATGGTATCGATGAGATACTTCAGGTTTGTCGAATAGGATACCTCTGTTGATTTCATCTCGGGTCCAGTCTTCATGTGAGCTTAAATAAAACAGCAGCGAGTACCATTTTTGTTTGCCGATTTCCTGGATAGGGCATAGTATGGTGGTATCATTGTTCATCTTGTTTGGGTTATATCTGGGTGAAACTAAACAGAATAGTTGGGGTGTCCTTGTGCTACGTGAACAAAGTGACAAAGAAACGTAGATAAGTCAGTTTAGTTGCATTTTATATGACTTGTGTCAATATGAACAACTTTATCGTTTAGGCAGGTGCAGGACATATTGTAAGTGTATTATTAGGTTGTGCTTTCATATGTGTTGTATGTGTATGTGTATAAGAAAGATATGAGAAAATATGAATTGAATGAATTCCCTGAAGTGACACGTTCCTTCGGAACATGACAAAGCGAGAGGAGGACGAACACCCAACAGATTCTCAATCCAATTGTGAAGAAACATATTTTGATCGCATTAAGGCGGCATCATTTACTGAAAGTCGGATCATAAACAATGCCTGTATAAAAAAATTCAGTCCGCTTATCGAGGGTACATGAGGAATGCATCATTTTCACAAACTTCACTTTTATGCCATTGTAGAGTCAATTCAAATCTTCAGTTTCAGTTATTTAAAGATAATATTATTTCATTTCAATTACTTATTTAATTGAATGCCTGTTTTACGGTTTTCATTCTCACAAAATAACGTTAATCAACACTATCATCACTTTTACTCTTTTCTATAATGCTACTCAGACATAATTGCAATAACATTTTTTCTTTGTTGGGAGAAATGTTTATTTTACTTTGGAAATCTTAAGAGTTAGCAGAATTACCTATAATAGTCCTAATTGACATCACTAAACGTATAACGCAAAATTATTTTCGATTCTCTATTAACTTATTTGAGCATATTGAGCTAATTAAAGTTAATTGAGCATATTTTTGATGTGGAATTTTTCACTTGCACAATAGCACATAAAGTTGTAAAACAACAGTTAAAAATTAATTGCCAAACGTGCACGTGCATCCAATAAAAGTGTTCACAAATACATTGTTAAAAGCAATGTACGTAAACTGTTGCCTTGTAGAACTGTTTATATACATTGGTTAAAAGTATGTAGCGAAAAGCAGCAGATTACTTAGGTAATTCATATTAAAGAAGCTTAGTAATAGTAAGGTTCAGTTTATTTTGATAATGGATTTACAGATTGATAGATATTAGCGCAAGTAATGAAATTATTCACATTTTTCACTGATTTCTATTTTTCTGTAGGCAATGAAGCTTTAAACATTTCATTTTATAATTTCAGTAAAAGTTACTTTTGTATGTAAATATCTTACAAGAAGTATGAATATAATAATATATCTAATGAATATTATGTAAATAATAGTGAAATATTAGAACAACTTTGATTGCTGGCTTCACATTCGGTCATTGTAATTAATTAATACACATACAGACGTAACGCCAGATTACTCAATAAAAATTGAAACTGTGCAATCACATTATCCATTCGTAAGTCTTGTCTTCCTGATTCTTCTTTGTTCTGTACTGGAAAGTAAATTAAAATGAATTCACAAGCTATGTAATTCATTTCCTTTGATAATCGCTGTATAAAAACACATCTCAAGCTCTGCCCTAGCTCTTCATTAGTGGAACAAACAGCCTGAAAGAAAATTATTGTCAGAAGAAAGCAACTCGAGTATTTGTCCTGGAAAATTACATGGAGCAGTAGTAGTTGTAGTAAAAGCGTCTCTTGTTACACAAGACACTTTGTTACTTTTTGATGTTAACGAAGAAGTCTTGTGCAAGTATTTTCTTATTACAGCCTTCCTTTTGTGTAGCTATAAAATAGCGTGAATTTTTTCTCCAGGAGATGGTGTCTACGAGTTGGAGCCTCAAATGCAACCACGGATTGGTCTGGTCGAGGCTAACCACGGGCGGGAGGATTGGCTACCCGGCAATGAGGTCACAGTCGTCACAGTCACTGAATGGACCCTCTAGGAGCATTACTCTTACACATATATAAACTTCTATATCACCTCATCACGAAAATCATCTAAATTACATATTATTATAGTCGCGTCGTCGTCGTGTGGAGCCGTTCCACCAAAATCTCTTATAATAATACACATATAAAACTTTTACTACCCGAAAAGCTACTTTTTCACCTAAACACATGGAGAAAGTCTGACAGGACGGAAACAGCTCTTCTATACTTTTACACACACACAACAGAAACTCCATATAGGACTCCTCCGAATCTAATAATAATACTATATATACTACCACGGGAAAGAAGCAACCTTAAGCTGGAGACTAAGAAAACACACGTACATGTATAGCTATGCCTTTGAGTACGTGTAGTGCAGTATTAGTACTACCAAAAGGAAACATGCAGAGAGAGAGAGAAAGATCCTGTTGTGAGTAAAGAGCAGGGAAATGTCGTTCGTAAGTAAGGTATAGGCAAATGATGTAAAGTAAAGTACAGCAAACCAAAGCCAACGAAGATTTCCGACTTTCGGAGGCTAGCCGGTTTGGTCGGCCGCGCAAGCCTCAAATCCCTCAAGCCTCCAACCGAAAACTTTTCGGAGAAGACAAGACATTTGGTGGTCCCGCCTGCTGTCTCCTTCCCTGCCTCTCACTCTCTTTCTCTCCAACTCACTTTCTATCTCTTTCTTTCTTTTCTTTCTTTCCTTCGCTTCACTTGACTTTCTCTCTCTCTCTCTCCCGTCTTTCTCCAATACTTTCTCTTTCGCGTATCGTCTTCGTCGAGTTCTTTTTCGGCTCCGGCTAACCGCCTCCTATTCCTCAAAATTCAACCACTTGCACCGAAACCAACCCCCAAAGAGACCCACCAGCCCACACGAACGACTTGTTCCTCTCTCTACACAATTCTACTCGCTATATCCTTAACTACACAGAAATCTCACAAACTACACACACACTCACACAACACGTACTAATGTAGTAGTAGTAGCAGGAGTATTACTATACAAAATACATACAACCGTCCCATTCTTTCAAGTCGCATTTCTTTTCTTACAGCTCTTCTTGTACGTTGTAGGAGTTAGCTTGAATATATCTGACTGTGTGATCTCCTTGCTGAGTGAATGAGACTCTAAAGGTCTTTGCCTACTATATATGGAATGGTGGTGGTACTAATACTAAAAACTGACGAGAACACTACTACTACTGCTGCTACAACTGAGAGTCTCCTCTAATGTTCCCTCATATCCTTCCACCACCACCACACTACCACCACCACCAATACTACACACCTAACCTAAAACCTAACACACCCGTCGCTCTATCCGCACTCTTTTACATACTAAAATACTTTCAGCCAACAAACTCTGCACTCAAATTGCTCGCTCTTCTTCTGTAGGTCTCTCTATCTCGCTCTTCCCTTCGAAGAACTACATTACACACATAGCTCTTTTTCCACTACCTAAGGACTACAGCTTATACACAAGGTATACTACAAATGCTACTACACAATTGGTTCTGTAGGGAATCCTACCTACCATTGAAATAGAATATATAGGACTCTTTCTTTCTTACTGTATGTAGTATGCATTCCACATGCCCATCGGAGGCAGATGACAATCTCTATGTACATTCATATATGTATTATCTTCTCATTATCAACTCTTTCAATAGGAGTTGCAGTTTTTTATTGTTCTTTGTGTAATACTAAAAGAACATAATGTGACGTACTGCTGTATATACACCTATATGCCTGCCGTAATATATGCAAAATAGTACATAGTAGTAAATCAATGTAAAACTTTACTGCTGCAATAATTTGATTGCCAATTAGCAATGCTTTATGAAAATACTTGGCCATTGCATGTATATATATAGTAGCATACAATAAGAACAAGGACCGTGTATTTTTGTATTGACATGAATTTGACTAGGTGTGTAAGTGTAATTAGCATTTGATGTAGATCTGATCATAGAAATTGTAAACGTATATAAGTACCTATCTAGTACATATTATTACCAATAAGAATGTATGGGGTTTAGTTTTGTGTGTGTATGTGTTTGGTATAGGGATCCGGAGCGTGTATTTTTGCATTGACATGAATTTGGCTTGAGTTCAAAGTGTTTTGGATATGAAATGTAGATATGTTTAGGTATTTGATGTAAGTAGGTATGAATATAGCTGGGTGGGTATGTGTATTCGTAATGCTGAGTATAATGCTAAGGCTTGGTCTGGTTTAAAGACATTATATCTGTGTACTAATACGTATCTTACGAGTTGAGTCGTTTGGTTGAGTGTCGTCGTCATCGTGGTAGTGTTAGGAGCAGTATTCTTACTTAGTCGTAGTAAACGTCGTTGGTGTATTCTTTCTATATGGGTTCGGCAAAAACTTTCCTTCCCCAACAACACTCTTTTTTCACACCCCAAAAACATCCCTCTTGCCGTGCCTTCTTTTGGTCTGTCTCTTCCCCATCTACCCAACCAAAAATTACTGCGTCCAACCGAGCCGGCTCCCCTATGTCAATCCACTGCGGTACTCCAAACCATCCAAATCTCTTCCTCTCACACAAGCCAAAGAGAAAAAAACAAGCCAAGCCAAGGCGAGACTACTAGACCAGACTCTAACCATATCATACCATACCGGAGTGGAATACCAACCTAACCAGCCAGCCAAACCAAACCTCACCACGTACTTACTTCATCATCATATACAGACAAACAACGTACATACTCATAACTCTAAACGTCACCGCACTCAAAATACACAATTACACACAAAAAACAATTCTTTTACATACAGTTACTATTCTTTAACGCATTTTGAGAAAAAATTCCAAATATTTCACAGAAAAAAACAGAAATTCTCAACTTTTTCCCAAGTTTGAGAAAAAGAAAGCAGACTTACACACACGGGAGGATTCTAGTACTACTGCACACTTTCCTACGTCTCGATATGCCCCAACTATCTTTCCTCGGGAAAATTTCCAAAGAATCTTTTTATTGGGACAAACATTAGTTTGTTTTGTTACAAATTATACGAGTAGTTCAACCTGATTTACCTGAAATACTAAATGATACGAGGATGGTTTATTTGTGATAAAAGTTACTTTGTCGAAAAGTTACATCGCCTGCGATTGTTCAGCGAAGACATAAAAATTATGATCGTTGGAATTGAATAGAAGAATTTGTATTAAAAATTGCATTTGTGAAAACTGTGAGAAATTAGAAAACCTGAGTTGTGGAAGAAAGATTCAATATAATTTGTGGAGGGATTTTACAGTGTTTGTCAACACTGTCGACTTTCTCTACGACGAGCACATCCGGGATCGCTCAGATTCACGGTGCCGCTAACAACACGTCTCTTTCCTGGAATCCCACAAGTGTGAACTGCAGCCGAAGCAATATGGTTGGAAACACCGCATTCTTCACCATGAGTCTTCCACCGGTAAAATCATCTTCACCTTTTCAACCTTTGATACTCTTTCATACCTCTCTTTCTGCTTTTCCCCCATTCAAAAAATTCAAGTATTTAGAATCATTAGATTATTTATTTACCATTATAGACTTGTTATACTTAAATCACAGTAAATTTAATTGGTCAGTAAATTTAAAAATATTTAGCATTACGTGTGTACGTAATTCCCATTGACCAAACCCTATAGCTGATGCATGTTCTTGTGTTTAACAAGCTTCGTAGTTAATTGATTGGCAATTTTCAAAAATAGGTAAGTTTTGTATAGCAAAAAACGGTAATTGTCTCAACGTTGGTGACTTGTGTAAAAAACGGGAGTAAGAATACAAAGGAAAACACTCTGACATTCAATTAATAAAAGTCAGTTTGTATATGACACAATTATTACTGCTGAAGTAGAAATGCCACGAGTACAAGTGTCAAAAGCATTGAACTGAAATGTGGAAAAGCAAACAAATCATGAATACACAGAGACACATTTAGCTAAAGCTAAGCTATATACACAGAGTAGTTTGACAATGAATGAAATGAGACACACACTGACAGGCACAAGAGAATGGAGAATCACACAGAGAGGAAAGAGCTGAGAATGGGAGAGGGTGAGAGGGGAATGAATGGAATCGTCTCGTATCTTCTCTATTTCTCTCGTGAGTCTCACAACCTAAAACTGCAAAACACATCCTATAGCTCTTCCTTCAAATCACAACTCGTACAATCAAAATCATAATCAGCAGCCAATATGCTGTCGACGTCAATACAACTGCCATTCCTCCTCAATTGTCACCATTGTACTACATTTCACTCGTATTTTTACACAATCACAGCGCTTAATTACTGCGAGACACTCTAAAACACATTTTCCTCAAGTGTCAAAGTAAAAATATCAAACAGAATGAAATCTTCAGTTCTTCTCGTAAAAATCTGAACACTGAACATCAAGAAACCTAATAAATAACCTACTCTTTCTTGTAGTAAATAAAAACTTTGCGCACAAAAAATATTTCTTGGGGTTCTGGGCATGAAAACACGTTGAAAAAGTAAAGTCATTCTTTACCATGTAAAATCCACGGGAATAAATGAAGAAAAACGGTATAGATATCATTTAGCTTGTATATTTATACAATTGCGATTTATTAGTATGGTACATCTGGTTGAGATATACCCAGAGGGGATCTGTACGTTACGATAAGCCAACGAGAAATCGGCAATGGGCAATAGACGTGGAAAAATGCTTGACGTAACCGTAAAACAGTGTGGAATGGAAATAGGGGCACTAGCTCACTCCTTATCGGATACTTGTATATAGTAGCAACATAATAAATGAAATAAAACAGTCCGAAGAACCGAACGGGAAAGTGAACCGTTTATTCGGAAACCAATACTGATAATAACAAAAGTCTGTCTATACAGAACCCAGTGCAGTAGTAAATGATTCGCCCTGTCCTCTTCTCACTCCCGGACTATTTATATAATAATATGGGTGCACAATTGAATCGGAGTGCATATTACTTGGAGCGGGAGACTTGCTGATGGGATGGAGCAAAGAGGCAAAGACACACACGTCGTCCGAAGTCCATGGAAAGCATTGAAAGGGAAAGAACCCGAAAGATGAATAGAATAGGAGAGGGCAAGTGTCAATTCACATTGTGCAGCAAACTGTAATGATACGCAGGGATTCACTTGATCCTCAAATAGGATCACAATACTTAGAATGGATGAGATCAAATCAAGTCCTGATTTCCCCCTCCCTTCATCATTCTAAATAGATATTACGTATTCTAATGGCAACATCCCTACTGCCATTATATAACACTCTCCAGACTCTCCACTCTTTTTTTACACACTCTACACCTTTCCTATATGTAAATGCAATCAACCTACACAACTATAATTAATATATTTTAAACCTAATGTTGGCACAGAGAAATCGTATAGCGTTTCAATGTACAATTTAATATTTTTACATTTTTAATCCAAATCTTCCCAAATTAAAAAATCTACCTGTTTGTTAATTTATTTGTTACATTGTGTGCTTATTATTATGCATGGAAGGTTTAGAGCATGATGAACTATTATAGCTAATGAATTGGGGTAGAACATCAACCATCCATAAAAGCCTTGAAAAAATTATAGGTAGTGTAGGATATTTTGTATTTATTCAATGCACTTTCGTTGAATAAAATATACGTGTAGTATAGGTATTAGGTTTAGCTGTGTATTTGTATTTCTGTAGAGAGAATGGCATCGTTTTCGGGTTTGCAAAGCCAAGAGGGATTGTTGTTGATTGCTCTACGAGTTAGTTTTAGGAAATGATATGATACGATGATGAGTAGCTAGTAATGGCCATATGGACGGGTAAATGCTTGCCTAAGGCGGGTCGTAGTCATATCCGTCTCGTTAGCACTGGGAATTATTTCCAGTTTTCATATTTCACAGTATAAGTAATCTGTTTTCCCCCATACAACTCCTGCTAACAAGTTCCAAGCGCTAATAACAATAAGACACGGATATGATAGGAGCTTAGCAGGGAATTGATTTTTGGTTAGTGCCACTGCAATTGTGTACCTACCAAACACCTACAGAAGTTGTGAATCTTGTATTCTTATTGTAATTTTTGTGTTGTTTCAATACAAAGAGTAAAAATGTGCACTGGAAATTATATATCGTCTTTTACTAGCTGGTAAATGTTTATTTATAAAGGTTAAAGCTCAAAATTGCTATACCTTTGTTAGATATGATGATCATGATCGCGATGATGAAATTGTGTTCGATTTTTAATTTCAGGGAATAATGTGTGTCCTTGAAATGTGTTATGTATGTATTAAAGCTTTTGATTTGTAAGTATTATAATGGATCGCTTGAGTGACTGATCCTAATGTGTTCACATGTAGATAATGACGGAGCGATTATTAACGGAGATGATGACAGAAGCTCCAGGCGGAGAGCTCGTTCGGACAGGTAGTCCGAATTTAATTTGCACCGTTCTTCCCTCCCACTGGCGATCCAACAAAACTCTCCCCATTGCTTTCAAGGTTAGTGTTAGTATACCTCAACATTTTTATCAAGATTTCATTTTCAGTAGTTTTAAACTGAAAATGCAATCTGAGCGTGTAACACTTTAATTGTGGTATATAACTGGCCTGTGAGAAATGTAAATGTTTGTATTATTCATTGCAATTTTACGGTGATTTGGCATTTTAGTAAAAAAATTCAAAAGTATGCATGAAGTTCCTTTTGGAGGAATATTTTGGTTTATAAGGTTTGTTGCTTTAATTAATTAAGCGTGTAAAACTGCAGTAGTGATATTATTGTTCCATTCATACCTACACCCTTTAGCTGTATGGTATGAGTGAAGCAAATGTTTTTATAACAATTTTGCAATGAATTAAAAATTTTAAATTCAAAGTACTTTTGAAGGAATGATTTGCGATTTATTGTTCTGCTAACCTTAGCAATAGTTACTTTTGGAGCATTGCTATTAAAAGGAGGTCTAAGAAACCAAGCTAGAATATAATTTCAATGTGGAGTTTGCAGTTGTTGTAGTGTACAGAAATGGAATTTTATTGTGAACAGTAAAGAAATGGTTTTAGACCTTTATAAATATAAATGTGATTTGAGTTGGGTTTTGATGATTTCAGGTAATAGCACTTGGTGATGTTTTGGACGGAACTTTGGTCACAGTGAGGGCAGGAAACGATGACAACTTTTGCGGAGAGCTCCGCAACGCTACGGCAATCATGAAGAATCAAATAGCGAAATTTAACGATTTAAGATTCGTGGGAAGATCAGGTCGTGGTAAGTGTAAGTATTTTTTCCATCTTTTGTCTTTTGAACAATTATTTTACACTAACCATTCACATTTTGGATTTTAAAGTAATACCAGAATAATAATATTCAGTCATTCTTTCATAAAAATGTATTCATGCCTTTCTTTTCTGATTGAGTACAGAAGCTTATCTTAATTCTTATACAACTTGACTCAAAAGCAAAGCAGTTTTTATTTTCCAAAGTAAAATCAGAGTATTTTAGACATTTATGTTTATAGTTTTTATTGTTATGCATGTAGTATACCTTCGTAGAAAATAGACTTGGTTTTGTACATGTATGTCCATTATTGATATGCTTAGGGAAAAGTTTTACATTGACAATCACTGTGGGCACGAGTCCACCCCAAGTCACTACATACAATAAAGCTATTAAAGTCACCGTGGACGGACCTCGAGAACCCCGCTCTAAAACTCGTAAGTCCAAATTACTTTTACTTTTAATGCATTTTTGTGAACTTTTTTGTTTTGTAACGCATCTACTTATACTTACCATTATATTTCACGGCAGACATTTCTAGACATATTGTTTAGATTGCATAAGTAATTTACTTTATTGGAACTTCTTTTGTATTTACACTTATAGACTTATGTAACTATTTACTATTAGTATAATTCAACGGAATGTAGTCAGGTGATACTTAGAAACACAATACCTATAGAGTTCTTAAGAAATTTCAAATAATTTTAATTAGCAAAATATTTACAGGCAGCAAATTCAGAAAATATCCCCAAAAATAAAAACGCATCTTAGAAGTTAGAACGATAAAAATGTGAGAAACTGAAAAAAATCACTGTGGAAATCCTTATATAGCTAGATAGTTATATATATTGGTAAAGATCGTTTATAAAACTTCTGGCTGTATTATAATTCTCATTTTTGTAAAAGTAGGTTTAATCAATTGGTGTAGGTACCTCCGTATGATTTCTCTGGTCTGAATCTCAACTTGATGTACTTGGACTGTATAAGTATCCATACATAAACTTTTGGCATGGGTTGAGCATCGTATGATGATGATCAGTCAGTCATAGGGCAGGGCATTTGTGAGTTTTTTACTGCTGTCGTATTACACACACCACACAGTCATTTCTCTTCCTCCACATTCACCAAGTCCCAAAAAGCCGTAAACTTTCCTCAGCAGCAGTATATTTACTTAAGCTCATAATAATATTATTATCAACGTTTCTGCAACTAAGTTGTTACGCAGACGGCATATATATAGAGAGAACACACAACGTAGTTACTTAACTACTGAGAATTCTGTTGTTGTGACTTGTGACGCAAACACACAAAAGTCAACTCAAGTCTCACAGTTTATTATTGAGAGGTTTCCTCTCTAACTATCACAATGAATTTTCCTACTTCTCTCTCTCTGTATTTATATTCTCTCTCTCCTGACTCTGGTGACATTTTTCATGGCGAGGAATTGAGTTGCTGTCGAAAATACAGCATTTTTGTTTGTTCAGTGTAAAAACTGAACTGAGTTGGAGACTCGTCCTTTACTGTGTACTTTTAGCTCTTCTATATAAAATAGTATTCCTTTCTTTGAGTTATTCTACCCTCCTTTTCTCTTTCTCCGGGAGACTTCGTTTTACTATGACTTGTCATCAGTTTTGCTATCTCTTTCCTACTTTCATTGAGAATTCCAGTGGCGCTTCCAATTTTACGACCCCCGTTGAGTGAAACCAGCACATCTTACGTTTACGTCTTACTGCCTTTTCTCGGTTGTGTTTTCTCCGTCTTTTTTCACTTGATCGGCAGTGACACAAGTAGAGAAGCACAATACACTCACAGACAGACTGACCCTTCCAACTTAACATCTACTAAATGCTTCCTCCTATAGAAATATGCTCAGTCTTAATAAAATATGTCTCTATCCTACTACTTTATATTGCATTAGTGCATTGACGTGTCCTAAACTCATCTTCGTGCATCAATCTACTGTGCTCCTGCTGAAAAAATCATTTTGCCCCGATATATATACCTTTAGACTCTGTATCTTAAGAGTATATCTGAATTTTGCCTTCAATTTCGTGTTAATCCTTGAGAAAAATCGTGTAGAAAATATTTGTGTAAAAGGTCTGTGTGTGTGCTACTTTCTTAACGGGTCGTGTATCTGTATTGACAGTTAAGAAAGATTGCACGTATAAATACTAAGACGGTCGCATCGTGTCCCATTTTATGTGTTCCCACAATAAATCCCCCAAAAGTTTCCATTCCATCGACCAAATCAAAGGCCATGGCAGAGCAATTGACAACGAGACAAAGGAAAGCTAATGCATAAATCCTGACCAGACAAGACCAAAGTCCATTTCACCAACTCAACCAGCAATGTCACTCAGAGTAGAATACAAACAAACCCAGAACACCACACAGCACATCAACCATCAACTCAATTTTATTAGCCTTTTTTCTTTTCCGCAATTCTGCACCGGAGCCGTGCGGATACCCGCACTACCCACCTCTCTACTCTATCTCTCTCTCTAACCAATATATTCCCTTTACACACACAAACACCGAATAGCATGCTTTTTGCGGCCGACTGTGGTCAGCCACCGACTTTATGTGGCTTTCTCTCGTTGACCCATCCTTATACGGATATACTCACTTCAATTCATCACATACATTCAGAACCAGTCTCAACCACTTAATAATCCTCATTTCCTCCATTTTCATACAATTTTAGCAATTCTTAGCCTTAAAGACTGACATGAGTCATTTTAATTAAAGATTTTACCATCGGAACACAAAGGCAACTCTTCTCAGACACTTAATAGACGTCATCGCCTTCATTGGCATAGAATTTTAGGAATTCATAGCCTTAAAGACTTACCTGAGTCATCTTACCTTCAGAACACAAAAAGAAACTCTTCTTAAACACGTAATAAACTTCATGTCCTTCATTTTCATACAATTTTAGCCATTCTTAATCTTAAAAACTTACCTGGGCCATTTTAATTAAAGATTTTACCATCAGAAAACAAAAGCAACTCATCTCAGACACGTAATAGACTTCACCGTCTTCATTTGCATACAATTTTCGCAATTCTTAGGCTTAAAGAGTTACTTGGTTCATTTTAAGCTAACAGTCTATTTAAATCTATTTAGTACGTATAGGTAATTGTAAGTTAAATGAAGATTTAGGTTCAATGAAAGTAATTTTGTGGTGTGTAGGGTAATTACTGCAGAATTTGTGGGAAACAGTATGCCTATGTGAAAAATGAAATGAGTAAAATGTAGAAAGTGATTTGAAATAATGGATTGGTATGGACTGTGATGTATTTTGTATTTGACTTGCCTGCTGTGGGGCTGAATCTGAACTGAACTGACTGAACTGAACTGCAGACTATTTGGCAGGTCATGGTGTACCGTTCTCCCCATTTGGTTTCGGACCGAGACCAATTTTACCTCCGAATTTCCCTGCCGGTCTTGGAGGCTTGGATCCATTGAGAGCTCACGAGTCGTTTAAACTTCCTTTGGGTAAGTGACATTTACATCATTTCTCGCCTCATTTCCCCAACTTATCTAACATACACCACCTTACAACCATTTAAAGCCCTTTACCTCCAACACTAATACACTCCGATACAACTACAGCAGGGAATCAAGCAAGAATAATTTTATATCTTACTTCTTCCTAACAAGAGAGTGATATTTTCCTCTTTTATAATAATATTGTAAGTACACACTATATACACGTTTTCAACGTTACATAATTTTACAAGGAAAGTGACAAGGCTATGTCGACTGTATACTAATTGTACTTCATCTATTGACCTTACAGATTTATAGTTTTATTTCGCTGAGTGCGCAAAAACATTTCTAGGATTATGCAAACTGCTTTTATCTACAGAGTGTTTAAGATATTTAAAATAATTTTAATTACCAAAATATTTGCAGGTAGCAAATTCTGTATAGGGAGAAAATATCCTAAAGCTAAAATCATTAGGGTTAAGATATTTTTTGACTTTTGTCGACACATTTATGAATGAATGAGAGGAATCGGTTAAATATCTGGGAACACAAATAAGTAGATAGTAAAAATCCTCAAGTAAATTGTTTCGTCTTCTACTCCAATGCCCAAGGGGTCATTACCACTTCACGGATTGATACGGAAGAGACCGATTTAGTTTTTGACGTTTCTACTGGTTATATACTTTTATAGCATTCTTCTACCTACTACTTACTTTTAAACTATACGTTGAAACATATAACCGCTTGGCCATGTACAAGTGTGTATACAATATTTTGTAGTTGTGTCTTGTGTTTACGTATTATCTGTAAAGTCGATTAAATGGCGAATGTATTGTGTTTGGCCTGCGAGGTGCGAAGAGTTTATTTGTAGAGCCAGAGCAGAACTTGGTGGGTTTCTTTGGTCACGGATCGTGTTGTGTGAGCTTTAACCATATACATATTTATAGCGTCCACTGCATTGATGCTCTGTTGCTTTAACAAAGTTAAAATTAATATTATTGTCGTCTGAGGCTGAATCCTCTGCCTTTTCTCGCCTTTTCTCTGCACACAAAAGTCTTTTACACTTCAGAGTAAAGAGACAAGCGTGCTTGGGCTTCTATACAATTTTGGTACTTGTATCAAGAGTATTCTCGTCTTTTGTTTGTTTGTAGTACCAGTAGAGTCTTCTCATCTTTGTTGTCAATGTTAAGGAAAATAGAGACAGAGTTGCAGTTGTTATATAAAATGTATATAGAGAGAAATGCTGTAAGTTGTATGTTTAAGTATATGAAAGAGCAGGTGTTTGTTTATAAAGAGAGAATAATTTAGTAGTGTGTATAAAATAAATGGAAACCCAAAGGGGACCAAAAGACGGACAGACGATGTATGGTAGAATAGACACACACAAAGGATTCAAATGGATTTGACTACGATATTATGATGGTCATGCAATAAGTAAAGTAATAAAAGGCCGGAAAGCCTTTGATTTGATGCCACAGAAAGCCATAGACATTTCTAAACCAAATGCCTTACCTTAAAGGTAAATGCTTTCAAACAAAGTACAAGTAGTATGGCAGATTCGTCGAGTGTATTATTTTTGTATGATAAAAAAGTGTGTTATTGCTCTTGTGAAGACAGATTGGTTGAAATGGCGATCATACATATTTGTACTTGAAGAAAAGCTCACGCTGATTGCCAATTTGCCACTAGTGGAATAACTGGAATGGAAAATTAGTGCAAATAATTTTTATACTTGAGAAAATAAAGGAGCATACTATTTCTTATAAAATCTTGTACAATGCACTCGCACAAAAATAATACAGCCAAATCAATGAGTTTAATTTTTGTGATGTTTTTTCTTTGTAGGTTTTAACGCTCATGACTGGCCATTGGCCCTGAGGAATCCTCCAGGAGGAAATGGATACCCATCTTACATTCAATCCTTAGCATCAGCGTCTGCAGCCCATGCTCATGCGCAACAACAATCAGGGTTACCCGCTCTTCTTCCACATAGTCCTTTGGGCTCTAGCGGTGATTCTATGCATCACGGAAAAAGGGGTGGAGTTCCGTCAGTGTCCCCTCCCCTTAAATCTCCACCTGAATTTATTAAGGATTTAAGTCCAATTGGTTTTCGGCCTGGGGGAGGATCCATGTCAGGATTACCTGGTTTATCTGATTTAACCTTTGACCTTACAAAACACCCCTCTCTATGGGGAGCAGCTGCTGGAGCAGGATTCTCCAGTTTGATGAACACTGCGAATTCTAATGGGGGCGGAGCTGCTGCGGCCAACGCCATTAGTAACCTAGCTTCCAGGTCACCAGGTGGTGGAGGCGGGGGACAATATTTAGGACCGCCTCTTTTGCCCCACCCACTTTTATACACTCATCTATGCAATAATGCTTGGATGACGAATGAGATTCACAATGTAATGACAAGACTACAACATCAACACCAAATTCACCAACAAAACACAAATTCTTCTAATAACAATAATAATCGTAATTCGAATAGTAATAATAACAATAATAGCGGCAATAGTAATAATAACAGTATTTCTAGTAGAAGTCCTAGTCCTCCCTCTGGAGTGTCTGCGTCCAGCGTCACTACAACCACCACCCCCGCTTCTAATAATAATAGTCATCACCACAGTCACAGTAATAGCACAATTGTTAGCAATAATGCTAGTAGTAATAATAATAATAACGATAGTGGTAACATGAGGAGTAGTAGTAGCAATAGTAATAATAATCACTCGCATAACCATCTTCATCATTCCTCGTCTTCGTCCCTATCTCATAATAATAACAACAACAACAATAACAATAGCCTTGGCTCGTATAGAATTTCTTCATTGTCTGAGCGGAAGAGACATTTGATTGATGAACTTCGCAGAAGCCGAAGTCCCACTGAGAATAATATTAACATGAGTAAATCCACTGTGGCTTTCCCCATTATTCGCAGAGATTCTCATTTAGATTCGAGTCCTTTACTCACCAGCACTGCTCTTAATTTAAATTCGATTTCTCCACCAACCCTCAAAAAATCCAGGACTTCCGCTGAAGCTAACAAAACAGAGGTTTGGCGTCCCTATTGATTACTTCAACACATCTTTAGGTTTTTCTAACTTTAATTTATTTCCAAACGTTTCCCCACTTCGTTATTTCCACAAAATAGACAGATAATACGGTTATTGTTATATTTCCGGGTAACATAATTCGAATGATTCAGAAGGAGAATCACTTGAAAGCATAATAAGGTCTAGTCACATACATAATAATTATTTACATGAAAATAATGCAGGCTGTGTGTATTCAAGAATTACTCGTGCAAATCTCTCCATGCGTATAAAATATAACTCTTGTATAGGGATTTTGTACGTAATTGTCATTTATTATGGATTCCTCACTAGGTATACTAATCGTGATCGCAGAGGTGTAACGGATATACGTAAACGTAAACCAATACTATTACTAAAACAATGAAAATAACTCAATATACCTAATTGGGGTATTAAGTGAAACTATGCTTTTATACATGTATACGTTGTAACGTTTAGTAAGCGACACAGTACTAATAATGATACTAACTATTTATTAACATTACCATTATACCATACTATACTTATTGATAAGGTACTAGACATGTAAGTAGATTGAATGAAATACTACTAGACAAATGTGAAAATCTTATTATACCATGCCCATACAATACTTAACAAGTTATATTGACCAAAATACTAAATGTGTATGGGTTTTGGGGTAAAGAGATAATGAAACCCAAAAAATCATTTCGTACTATACTCTTACATAGGAAGACTTTTAAGAAATGGAAATAATAAACGTTATTCTATGTAAACCTTATACCACACACGTTTATAAGGAGGTATATGCTATACAACATAGGTATATCTTGTGTGGATATAGTTAAATGATGATTTATGAAGATTTTGTCTCATTATTGTCACACAGCACACCATACCTCAACAATACGACAGTGCAGTACTACGTAATAAAATAAACTGTACTTTGTATTAGGTGAATCGTCTACGAACAAAAAACACTGATTAATGTTGTACTACAATGTGTATATTAATTTAATGTGATCATAGTTAGTATTTACTATAGTTTACCGTGATTAACAATATTATTATCATCTTTACCTGCTCTATATGTTCTAGTATAATATTATATGCTAATTCATGCATTATATACACGTTTTGTTAAAGTAACTACTATATTATAAGAAAAATGAATAAAACGATAATACATAATGAACATACAAAGAAATGATATTTTTATTAAGCATCTCATTGCAAGTTAATTCTGCATTTAAAAACAGAAAAGAAAATATTTATAACCAAAACGAGTAAAAGTCAATTGAATTAAGTTTTAAACATTATTTGGAATATTTATACACAATCTTTGTAGATAACTTGTTCATGTCGTCGGTTAACAAAAAGGTGCATTGAAAATATTGAAATCGCGATGTATCATTTTTATTCTGAGGATGTTCTTCACAAAAGTTATTCGAATATTAATATGGAAATTAGAAAAATGCAAATTTCAAGCAGATCGAGAGAGAATGATGATTTTGTGTGTATAATGTTACTTGAGTTGCGAGTACGCACAGTGAATTTTCTATTTTGTAATCGGAAGGAAGGAAAAAGACAGAAGTAGAAACAAGAAAAACTATAATGGAAAAAAGAGTTGTGTTATTACATGGAGCAACACTTAAAAGTAATCTAATAAGGCAAGTTACAACAATAACGTAGGAGTATATACTTAGGAGGATGTTCATAGGGATACTCATGTAAAGCATGCAACATTAACTGAAGCTAAACTAAAGAGACTTAGGCGAGAGGGTGGCAGACTTCTTATAGGAATTCCTATAGGATAGGAATACGAGGAATACAGTTGAAGCACGTTATACCAGATCTAAGTTTTTCTTGTTGCAGTTGTAGTGAAGAAGAGCTGAGCATTGGTGAAATAATGTTTATCTGGTGTTTCTTGGTGTCGTGACACAAGTTCATTTTTTAGCTGCCGTTAAATGGAAAGGGGAGCTGGTTTAATGACAGCAGATAAGCTCTCTAAATCATCATCAATTCCATCCTATTTCATTTTTATTCATTCATTCACAAACTTAACTCATCTACTATTCTACACGGATATTATGCTATATACATACCTTCTTTAAAAGTATCTCAGGTTCCCAGTCAAAATAGTAGCTATTCTTTAACTGGTGAGCCAAGGTTTCATTATTCCAATTATTACTTACCTATAAATAAATTGGAATTAACTTGTAAAAGTAAAAGTCATTTTTATAACATTAAATCGGCCAAAGGAGTAATGGAAATAATGTAGTTTAGTTTTATCAATGATTGTAATGTAATCCGCTAAAACTGCCAATGTACAGATTCTACAGATCTATCTTGATGATCAGTAGGGCCTATAATATTACACGAAGAAAAGAAAGTATGTAATCTGAGCTTTACATGAATGAATAAAATTAATGTAGAGAACAAACATTTTAGTACAATCGTTGAGACCTTTATTAATAAAAAAGTAGTATTTTGTTTCAAACAAATGAATGTTCCTTTAAAATAAATCTATACAGATAATACAGAATACCTATACAGTTTAACATTTTCGTGTCTCAATCAATTTTTACTTCAAAAATTCCAATCATGGTTGAAATGTAAATGTAGCACAGACTATGACGGAAACACGAAACCTTGTTGAACTTCTTAAATGGCCATATTTTTCTCTTCTTCTTCAGCGTACCTATCTATTTAACTTTGTCTTTTTACACTGAGGAAAGCATTTTTCATATTTTGTACATTTATATAGCTTCACAGTTCATTGCACATTTGAGATATCCGTAACCTATGTACAGAATCAGTAGCCATCATCATAGGTAATATATAAAATAGATACCCATTCAAAAACTTATAGGATTGAATTGTGTGTAAAACGTTTTTCTTCGCTTGGAATTCAATCTGAATGTATTATACTTATCTATTTGTAAAACTTTAACATATTATATTACAATCCACTATATTTGAATGCATACACAGAAATACATATTTCTTATATAGCTATAGGCTTTAGATAATAATGTGTAATGGAGCGGATGAATATTATTTAGGTCTGAACACGAAGAGGCACATATGAAGGAGTTGAATTAATGCAAAGCTATTAGCATTCCCAATTTCCATGTCGTGTCGTATCATTCATATCGTTTCATCATCATATCATATCTGCACTGCTTTACCCGATCGTCTTGGTATTGTTCCTGGTAGCTGAATAGAAAATAAACACCGTGAAAAAAGTGGGAGAAAGTTGAATGGCTATATCTATGTAGTAATACGGTAATACGTACCTTATGGCATATTTCTGAGCAGACTGAGTACAAATATTACTATTTGGGCTATTACTGAGTGTGAAGAAGCAGGAGAAAATACAAATGTAGAAATTTTCAGTCAATTTTATTCGAAAAATATGTTTGTGTCGAGCGTGATGCGAAAGGCGATATGAGGGAATGCACGGAGGAGGGAATAACCGATTCTGCTTTTGACAGCCCCAATTTGTTTCCAGGAATATCTAAGTGAATATTTCATACAACTACGGCATTATATTTCTTCTTCCTTTCCTTCTTCGTCCTATTATGTACATACCTAGTAGGTGCTGGGTGAAATCAACGGGCTCAGCAGGCCCAGTAGATCCATTTCCACATTTCAGAGTGGGATATGTGTTCACACTAATTTCTAATTTTCTTTTTGATTGCATGCCATTTCTCAGTTCATATTTCCATTTTTTTACTCTCCCAGTACTTTAAAAAAAGAGATTTGAGTAGACTTGACTTTAGTTGGAAATGAAACAAAACTATTTAAATACTTATTGTTAACAAGTTCAAGAAATCTTTCAAAATTATAGTCAATTTACCTTTACGTGTAAAGGTATTAAAAAACTGTTATTAATTAAGCAAACCTTATTTAGTATAGTAACTGCAATTACTTTGCTAACTTATTCCTTAAACTCCTCCTGTAACCGTACCTGTTTTTATAATAACATAAAAAAATAATACATTTGAATTTTAGACAGGAATAAAAATTGTATTGGTTGTCCCTTGAATTTCTACGGAAGATTTTGTGCTTAGAAGACATTTAGTACAATAATTTTTCAGTTCTTGGTATTTTGTGTCTGGATGGGAGTTGAGGATTGTATAAAAAGTGAATTCGGATGAGTGCGGAGTGACTGAATTGAAGTTGAGTTGATTCGATGCTTGAGCTTTCAACAAAATGGAAACTCAGTGTGCTGAATAATTGAAGGAGATTCGAAGAAAGGAAGAAAGAAGCGATAAGCATTTATTCTCACGACCCAGCCAGGCAGTATATGTTTGGAAGAATGACAGGCCACTCGGATTTCAGTGACCATTCCAGTGAAAATCTGACTATCAGGGGAATATCTTATGGTGAAAGTCATGGAGTGATGGTACACGAGACACGACAGGCGAACAAGGTCCCACGTCGTCTTCTCCTGCTCCTCCGTATATTTAGACTCACAGAAGAGCAGAGCAAAGAAGAAGAAGAAGAAGACTACATTACGCAGAGAGAGAGAGAGAGTGGCAGTATAGAAGACAGAATAGTTCTAGTAAGTACAGGATAGGACAAGGAGAGCAAGACGTGTCTTTCTCAGCTTAATGGTAAAAAAGAGACGTAGGAGATTGTTCGGATTCAATCCGCATCCCATATTCCTTCGGCACAATGGTCACTATCGGCGGGTGATAACTTTCCTTGGATTCCCACGGGGAGTTACAATGTCACCGCTCGCTCGCCTCCATCAACCCCAACTTCTCAATATATACAAATGTATACAAACTCTCAGTCCCGCTTAGTTCTTCTCCCTGGGACGTCTACACACAAAACCTTAAGATATGTCTGTGTAGGTTACCTATGTGATATGCACTAAGCAAAAATCAGTTTTGCTAACCGATGGAATTCTCTAATAGTTTAAAATTGAATTAAACCTAAAAGACTCAGATTTGCATTTAGTAGTAGTGTGGGCAAAATAAAAAGAAATTCAATTCAAAAAGATGCACATACAAATTCTTAAGGACTCTCTAACTGATTTATGTGGTAATATACAGATAACATAATATATATTATGTCGTGTGCCATAATGAAATTGAATTATATCTTATGTGGATTGTATTGCGACAATAATTTACCGAAGAAATAGTCACGGAAAGAATACCAGGGAAATAATCTTTTCTTATACATTTTTTGCTTGAAATGTTTTTAAAATAAAAAGTCTTGAGATTTTAGATTGCATCTGCAAACTGAAATGTAGACGCTTCTGTGTCTGAAAGTGTCTGCAGTTTTGGCCGCTATAGTAGTACTGCACTGTATTGTTTATCACAACAGTTTTGTAGAAGGATACAGCAGTGTTATATTTTAATTCGTACTTACCTACTAAATTATTCTGTTTCTTTGCATTCCATACACCGAATTCGTTGACCATCATCTGAGAAAGACGTATATTATGCAAAAATAGCTCCATGTACTTGTCTTTCGTCTTTTGTACGCTGCAATGTACCAAATAAAAGAATAATAACACACAAAAGTCGCAGTTTCTCAGTGTCTCAGCATTTTAAAGTTGCACAAGTATAAATATAGTACATAGTAATGTGTGTGTCCAATGGAATGTATATATATAGATGTTGCATATACTTGTAGGTATGTGGGTATGTGCTTGGCTATAATTTTAGGTAAAGTGAGAGGAGGTCACATCACACCACCTTAGCACCACCACACCAGCCGTAGCCGGCCAACATCACCACCCATAAAAGACACACTTAGGTGTTTTAGATTTAGTGTTTTAGACATGGGGACATTACCTTTCTTTCCTGGTATATAGCACTACTGAATGTGGATGGAAAACCATCTGAGAAGGAATCGATGATGACACTACACGCTATACTACGATATTGGACTATTTGTATGCAGCAGAAGACAGAAAACCATATCCACACTTGGCTTTCCAATGGTTTACTTTAGCACTAGTCGGCTACCCCGTGAGCTGACCAAAAACTTCATTCTGTTTTATTCTGATGGCCATCCTTCTATTTTACTGCCATCCTAACTGCAAAACACACAAAGACCAACAATACACCATTTTATACACTCCTACAGTACCACCGTCAATTTTTCTTTACACTTCCAATTCCTTGGGTCTCTTTACCTTAATAAAATAAACATCCATTCTATACAACACATAACATGCAAACATGCAAAATTTTCACAAGTTTTTCAATTGATTGTACATTTTTGCACGTAAGCGTTTTTCCATTAGAAAAATCTGCCTGTGTGAAAATGAAAATGTAATGTATGAAGTAATGAATTAATGCCTAATTGTTTTTGGCTGAATATTTTCATATTGTTAATATTTATTATTATATAGGTGTTATTTGTGTTTTTTAGGTCTATCCAGGTTTATCTGAATAAAACAGGAAGGTAATTCAATTACAAATATTGTATAATAAAATATTATGTGCACGTAGCAAGGGAATGATTTCAAATGGATAAAACAGAAAGTTTAAAAATGAAAAGTACACACGTATTGTTCACAGGCTTGTTTTAAGAAATAAAAGCAACATAAGTATACAGCAGCAGTATTTAGAAAAGCAAAGTTAAAATCGTATACTGAAAAGCATAGTAGTACGTGTAGAAATCGGGTGTTGCAGCAGGATCCGTTGAAACGGGAGTTTTTAGGACTTGTGAGAAAGTGGGATTGCAAAAACGGTTGGATTTGGATTCCTTACTACGGACATAAGACAGGACCATAAGGAAAATAACGTGAGCGTAATGGAATCCAATCTGACGGAATAAAGTAGGCGACTATTTAGATATTGTCGCCAAAGACATTCGCTCGTGAGGATAATAGAAGAATGTTGTTGAAAGAGTTGGGAAAGAAACGAAAAGAATGATTCAAATAAAGAACGAAATAAAAATGCGGAGAGTCGGGAAACCCGAATGATTTTTGAGGCAGCCCACATTTTCGAGGAGTCGTTTCCTAATGTTACGTCTTTGCCGAGGAATTTATAGCTTTAATAAGAGAAACATTGACGCTCTTCTGTAAACGTTACGTTCTATTACTTCCCACTCACTACTACTTACTCCTCCAATACTAACAGACTTAAACTACTACAACAACTGTGTGGAACATGTTAAACGCTACTACTACTTCCAACAATATTCCAACTCTCTCTCTCTCTCTCTCTCTCTTTAAAATCCACTTCCACCCTTTCTCCACTTTTGTATACAACCACACGGCCTATATATATCTTTCCATTGCAACTACGTGCAGTAGTAGTAGTAGTGGCATTAGCAATATAAACACTGGTGCAGTAAATACAACACACACACAATACTTGACTCAATCCACTTCACTTTCATTTCACACGACCGTACCAACACCACACACACACCGAATATAACCCGGATAGAAAACCCAATCCACGAAAAACCATAAGAAACCAAAAACCCTATAACACTTCTTTAAACTTACAATCACAAAACTCAAATATACTCAACATCTGCCCATCTACAGAGAATCATCTACTTTACATTAAATATATCTTGCCTATATAGGTGCCTATAGCCCTATAAGGCATGTGCCTAGATTATAAGCAGACGTAAAACAAAATAATGGACTACATTGGTGTAGAATATAATAAGCTTGGTTGTCGGCTATGGAAAAGCATTACTGGCGGTGGTGGCGGTAGTGGTGGAAGGTTGTTGTAGCCCATTTAGCACACTACGGCCAGATCAATTTCATCTAACTTAAATCTTAAATAGGCAAAGTCATTTGATCTCCTCCAATAGCAAAATACCATCAGGAGACTTTTTTACTCAAGTCTTTATACACATTTCCTACAACTGCACAAGAATTACACAAACACACCGAGTTATAACCTACCTACCTATATAGCCATTTTCTACCATAAGCAAAGCACCCTTCATCTGAGACATGTTTTCTTATATACTTTTTTATATTATTCTTTCATACTGTGCCATAATGGGAATTCATTCACCCTTTCGTGTAACTCAAGAAAGAATGGGATAGCAAAATGCTTTTCTTTGTATAATTTTTTGGTAAAAGTTAATAAGTAAAAGTGTACATATAGAAAATTGTAAACCTTAGTTGTTTTTTTCATCTATGTATCTATTTTTCAAGAAAAGTCGCATGTGCAATTCTAACTAGTATTAAGTAATGAGACTTTTGAGACTAGCTACTTATAACTTTTTAAATACTGCAATGTGCCTTAGGTTGAAAATAATATTATTATTAAATGTACCTATATAGGTAAGTGTATGCTGATACTATTTATTTTTCAATTTTTAGGTGTAAACCGTTGTTGATTCTGTGTATTGTGTGATATTAGTATGATAGTGTTAAAATTACAGTTGTATATATTGTATGTATGGATGTACGATATATATAAATAGTGGACTATGGTTGTGTATATGAGAATGAGACTGGTGAATGATATTTCATTCCCTCTTTATTATTTCGTAGCGGAGCGAATTCCTTCATGCGTTGCCATTTAGGGGAAATAAGCATAACAGCAGAGCCAACTGCTTTCACCATTTATTAAGCCAATCTTCAGTTGAACTCGAAGAGTCAGCAACCGAGTAATAGTAAGATAAAGCTAAGCTTGCACTCTGCACTGGCACTTTACTACTTTGGCTCCTACAAATACTACAGATACGAGAGACTCATTTTATTTCATTCCATCTGTGTGTGAATGTGTGAGTGTGTTGTGAGCGGATAATACTTACATTTCACTGTGTTTTCCCACACTGTGGAATTTATAGGAGTACTTGTAGATATTTTGTATGCAAGACTATGATATGGTCTACCATATACGCCATATGTTTCCCACAAGATTCATGAACAACCCAAATCTCGTCCAAGTCCAATTTTCACTCACTAAAAACTTTCCAACTTTTATTCGTGAAACTCACTGTTTCATGTAATCCAACTCTCAACTTTCAGTGTCAAACTGACTTTTACCTTAACTGTATGTAACGTAAAATTAATTACAGCACCCGAAGGCATTTGGAGGTACTCTAAGTATACCGGTATACCTCAATTTACAAGTACAAAGGTGTATAGTTGAATTATTGAATGATACAGTGAAAGTATGACAGATTTGCTGAACTGAAAAGACTTTGTGGTTCATTATCGCATCTATAGGTACAATTCCTAATCAACCATAACAGTAATTTTATGCTAATTTACAACAAGCATACAACCAGTTAATTAAACTAACTTAGCTGATTAATTATTCCATAACAAGTCGACTAAAATCACTGTAATATATAATAGAGGCTCACATCTGGTGTAAGAGATTTTTTATCTATGTCTTGTTTTAGTAATTTTACGTTTATTTATCTGTCAGAGTATGTAGAAGTGTATATGTTATAGTGATGATTAGTTTTTGTAAATAGTCATTCTAGCAAAAGGTTTATGGTTAACTACACTCCTCCACATCCACTTATTACGACGACCATGAAGTGGGAGTGGATCAGAGATGGCTTTACAAAAGAGTCGTTACCTGATGCAAATGAAAAACAAACACAACGTTCGTAGGCATTCATTAGTCTACAGTACACCCACACGGGTTGACAATTCACACTAGTATCACTTTATTCACTGTAAACATTAATTAGGTATAGGTACTACAATTTATGTTTTCAAATAATGCATAATCATAATGAAACCTACAGATAAAAATAAATCAAAAGAAAAATTGAAATATTTATATTTCAGTTCAGAATACTTATATGTTAATGCAAATGCATGTTCTTTGTGCTGTACGCTTTCATGATACAGTACAAAATGAAGACATTTAAGGTGACGAGTAAATATCAATGCGTTGCGTAATAGTTGCTATTCTTGTACATGAAGGTTACAAAGTTTTAACGTGAAAGTACGTATACAAAGCATACAAGATATACAAGAATAAATACAAGATACATAATTTTACAAATGATATATGAATCCTCCCCATATTATTTACAATTGTTTGGCAGGAGCGTTGAATGATGGAGAAAAGTGGAGTATCTAGTCTCTTCTATATATGATGCCTGTTGCCTTGTGTAATTACCTTTGCCTGAATCGCATCAGTAAGTTCACATCATTATTTTTACCCATGAGTTGATTCTCATGAAGAACGGTTTGGAATGATGACGATGCGGCTGTATCTTATCTGTAGTTATGTTCATATCCCCCCATGGTCATACATTACGTTGGTAATGCTTAAAAGTTTTGAATTCACAAATATTATATATAATACACGAAATATTAATACTTTCGGAATACTATTCGGATTATATACCTGATATTTGATAATGTAGGTAAAGCCCCAACTGTACACAAGTCAGTATACTATCATATCGGGGCTTTGGCAATTATTTAAAGCATATATAAACGTGTATATGAATTATGTAACCGGATTTACCGAATTCCGCAGTATTTTGAAATTCGGTATTTTAATTTTATTTTACAATAATATTTTTCGTTACTACCGCAATAATAATAAAAAAATTGTAACAATGTAGTACAGAAACATATTTCAATTCTCTAATAAAGCAATTTGTGGTATCGCACAGCGGGTCGGATCATTCTCAGAGATTGAAGCCTCCAGAGGAATTTTTACCTTACTGCTTTCGTCTTTGTGGTATCTACTCCGTTTTCTGTGTTTTGATTCCGAAAAGTGTAGTTCTACTTTCCATTCACATTGCAAGGTCAAAAAGGTTGGGTGAAATGCTTTTCTTCTTCGTTCGTTTTGCCATGCTAATACTTCTGTTGAAAATTCGTTTTTTTACAAGAATGAACGAAATAATATCTCTCTTCGCTAATTCATTTCCATTCCAAAAGATCTAGAATATTTTATAATAAAATGTTTTGATTTTGTATGATTTGATATTTAGTTCGAAGTTTTCGAAAGAAAGAGAAGAAACGTTCAGAGAAAAATGTATCGTTTTCCGTGGTCCATGAGTATTCTTTTGCTCTGCTTCTTGAGCATCAGCATGACTCTTCTTATAGATCAGGCAGAGGCAGAGCCAGAGCCAAAAAACGATACGGCCGGCAATGACACGGCTCCTAGTCCTGACATGAATAAGGAAAAGTTGCCTGGACCACCAAACGGAGGACCCAGCTCCATTTTTCTTGCTTCTTGGGTGCCGCTGCTGATTCTTTACTCCGTCGGAGTTTACATTGTCTCTTTCCTGCATCTCTGATACAATGTTCGTTAAATCCCATACATTTCATCGTTTATTGAAGTAGATAATTTTCTATAAAAACTGTAACATTTTCTCACAAAGTTTGTAAACCTGAATGTTTAAAAAAACTACAAAAGTATTTGCAATTTGCAACGATTAGCTTGAATATTGAATGATAGCTTTGTCTAAATTGATTCGTCATGTAGTATGTGATAGCCAAATGAATATTTGTGATGTAATTTTTCACTCGTGTAATTGTGATTATGTCTATGTAATAAAAACTTGATTTTTGATAAATTACGATTTATGAAGCATTAGCCAATTCATTCATTTGTCATAAGGTAGTAAAATTTTCTTATATGGGTAGAACTTGGGTATAATAATCATAAAATTTTAGTTCATAGGTATTCCAGAGTAGTAAGGGATGATCATTCTATACTTAGAACATTTTTGGTGCTAACAATAATGCTCGTGAAGAAAAGGAACGGGAAAGTAATGCGTGATTGATATATTATGAATATTTATAGAGAAAGCCATTATTGCTATTATAGTTATTAGAAAATCGGAGTATGACATTTCCACAATTTGTCGCCTCATTACCCCCAAACATCTAATGACATTTCAAACTGCAAGGAAAGTCAACTCATAAGCCGAATAGTCAAACTTAACTTCAGACTCACTCACAGTCAGCTCAGCATTAACGATACGTATCTCTCTCCAATAATATCATGTTAATCTTTGAATCTCCTACTACTTAATCTTATTTTATTGAATAATTAAAACTTTTATTATAATGCATTATTTATAGTTGTGATAGGATAAAGCTAATAACATCAGAGGTAATAGAATTTCTTCCCTATTGCATTATACAATAACTACTTTTTTACCACACTTTTAGTTCATAAATTACAAGTTTCATGTGGTTTGATCTACGAATACGCATGTACTACCGTATAAAATATAGTGATGCAGTATTCTAAAAATATTAATGGAATACACATTTTTGGTTTTTGCACAACAATAATAAATATTCATATACAGCGAGTTTGTAGATTCAAAGTTATTAATCACTACAACTTAATGTACATATAATGTAAGCATTTATGATTACACTTCATATCTAAAGATAATTTTTTTCAAATCTGTATAGCACAGTTTTTGCTAAACTATACTAATTAATAACTAACATAAAAAATACCAATAAAAATAAATAAAAATGCAAAAATTAACATTGCTTCGTTTAGTATACTTACTTAAACTTGAAACTAAAACCTAAAATGTGATGTATTTATTTAATAATTCTCATTCAGACAGGATTTCAAGTTAAGTATTTTTAATTTCCTTCAGTATTATTCTCGAAAAACTCATTCTGCTCGAATCAAGAGTAAAAAGATACTTTAAAAAATGGTACCTTATAGTAAATACTAACTGTCTAAATGGCATACCAAATAAAATGCAGAATATTTGAATATTACACGTATAAGTTGTAAGAAAAGATACGTAATATATTGCATCGTGCCTCATGCACATATTAAGAGTAGTGTTTTGTAGAAGTATGTTTTTACAAGAATGCAATTGAAGTAAACGAAGCGAAACGGAATGAAACGCGACCAACATGCCTAACCAAAAAGGGAGAAGCTGAAAGATTAATTTGTCTCATCAACCCACTCACACTCTCTGCTCTTCTCTCTCCGTATCTTTCTCTCTCCCGAACACTCACCATACCCAATTTACCCAACAGCCAAACAACATCACACAGAAAAGACAAAAAGCAGGACGAGAGTGAAAGGAAGCTCTCGCAAGGGAAAAACACAAGGCTGGAAATTGTAGACACTTGTCACAATACTTAAACGGAGGAAGGAGTCAAAGACAAAGAAACATTTATTTTCCCTTAACTTGTAATCATCAACAAAGAACTTGCTCTGACTTCTTATTACCAGAAATAAACCTTCCCTTCCTAAACTCACACTAAACCAACTTATTCTACAAGTAGCAGGTATTTCCAACATTCTATATGCATTAGTACCACACGAGTTTTATTTCCTTCACACTTCCTACTACTAATATTCAACTCTTTTTAATGATCATTGCTTTGGTACAATGGAAACAACATTTTTTAACACAGTAACTTTCTCAATATATACAAGAGGCTATAGTACTTATGAAATTTTAAACTAAAGAAGAGGAAATAATCAATTAATGCATTTTTAGAGAAGGAAATGATGTTTCTTTAAAAAAATGAAAATATCTATTAGTATACACAATACATCAAAGATCGTTGACATGGCAATATTATTTTCCTTAGAAGGTTGGTCGGATAACAAACTTTGGTCGCGAAAAAGTGATTGCATTCTAATTGCATTTACAGTTTATTTTATTAGGTTCTCATTGGACAATTTTTATCCGTACCTTTTTAAGCATGTTCCTTTGATGAGTTATTTGCATCATTCTCATTCTAAATATGTACTAGTGATAAATTATTCATCAGTTTAGGTAAACAGGTAGTTATTAAGAAATCAAGGCCCTAGACTACAAAATGTGCTAGAAACTAATCCCTATATGAGCCTTGATTATTAATGGCAGCATAAAAAAGCTGAAAATGATGTATAGAGTTTTATCTGTGGCAAATTAAATGTAAGTTATTTATTGTTGACTTTTAAAATGAAATAATTATCCGTTTTTAGTACATTGCATTGTTTATTTTACATTACATTGATCAGAAACTGGTAGATCTTCGATTGATTACAAACACTTGCAGTTGTACATAAAAACCAAATGTTAGTATTATACTTATACCCTACCTAAGTATGTATACACAGAACGAAAATTTTAACGAATTACATTTTTGTGTTGTATAGAATCATTTCATGTTTGTTTTATAGTTGTATGCAAAAGACTGGAGCATGTTGTGTATAGTATAATCGCTAATCGCCCTTTGTGTTAGTGAAGGGTATGCCAGTCAATATTTTACAATTACACAGAGGCAGAGTGCATTTATACACATAAGACATGAGACAGAGAGTAATAGAACGTATTAAGTTGTGCATTGTGTTTGTATAGGTGATATATATGTAGGTATGGGTCTATAGGTGTAGTATGGAGTGTGCACAAGTCATTCATTTATTGCCTGCTCATTAACTGCCTGGCAGGATGGCAAAGAACCGTCTTGCCGTGCAGAGTCCGCGTTCTTTGCACGATACAGTTTCGTTCAAGTTGAACTGTTTAGAGTTGGAGTTAAAGAGAAGTGTTGGTGGTAGTTGGAGTAAAGAGTGTCGTGATCATGACAGTTTTGCTTTGTCAGCCGAGGAAGTTGCTCCCTTTTTCCGCTCGTTGATTAGCCCGATATGTCTCTGCCACTTTGCTTATGTTCGCATATTTACACGTCAATCCGTTACTCCAACTTGCATTTTTCACCTACAATTTCCATTACTTACATCACATGTTACATTTTATCATGTCTCATGCTCTATAACCACTCTCTTAAAACCTTAAATACATATAACTACAAAAATACAACGTTGCACATTTGTATTTGTAAGGGATATATAAAGCCTAAGTATACTATAGTCTACTTACTAGTAGTACTGTATTTTCTTTAATGAAAAGTAAAAACATAACTCATTAGAGCTGCATTGTAAAAAAGCCAATTTATAATGTGTTACAATTGACAATCCTAACCCCAAGTGATCGTATTTAGTAAAAGATGCAATTGAAAAGAAAAAAATAAGTAATAATTACATAAAAATTTACTTCTAATTTCGGAGAAAATTATATTATCAGTCATATATAGTTATGGGATTCATATTATAGGTCCTCTGGTTCGAGAGGTAGTTCCCGACTTATCTACCATGATATGTTGGGGCCTGTAACTATAAAGACACACATGGTAAATATTCATATAAGTAAGTATAAGTTGTGTTTAAGTTAAGTACGATATTTCATATTGAATTTTTAATAATTTTAATGAACCGTTTTTAAGCAGGGGCTGTCTAGTCGATAGTTTTCACTATTGTTCAATGTGGTCAGTATATTAATCCTACTCTGCATTGACAAAACTGGGTAAAGCTAATCAACAGTGAAGGAATACAACGACTTCCCTTTCCTTTGACCTGTCCTGCTGGTGCACTAAATTAAAGTTTATAGTGGTCAAGTTACGATCTTATTTTACCTATCATCATAAACCTGAACAATTGGATAGGTCACACAGCAAGCACCCTCACACAAACGTCCCTTCCCTTCATTTCATACACACAAGTCCGAAAAGTAATAAATAAATTACAAATTAGTATTCTTAACTTTGAACATTTCTATATACAAAATTTCCTTGTTCTTACGAATAAAATATTTCAGCACAAGCGCGTATCGTAATAAAATGCATATAAACATTTCCTAATAGCCATAATATATCCCTGTTCATTACAATAAACGTGTGCTTGTACCTAGTATTAAAGTTGAACCTTAAATTTTATTTTTGCTGTATATAACTACCACCCCTATGTAACTTTAAGGCTGAAAGAACACCTTTCTTAAGATTCAGTACAATAAAACCCGAAACCTTCTTAAACTTAAGTAAGGAACAAAGAACACGGTGGACCCCCACCGGAGAAGCTTGTGCATATTATATTCTAAACTTCTATCTCTTTATAATATAACCTATAGCAATTCTTGGTCATTCATGATTCAACTGTTATATATGTAAACTAAATACCACCAAAGACAATTTTGTGAGTACCTGGGCGTTTTAAGGTCGATTCAACCAAGCGAAGGGTCATTTCGGTATTTAACTCAACATTTATGGCTCTAAATGCACTACAATGGTGTTTTTCTTCAATTTACTCGCAACTTGTACAGTGGTCATCCCTTAAAAACTTGTGTGAGCTACTGAAATGCATTTCTGAAAGGTTTCCCTTTATTTTATTGGAGAGAGTGCAAGTGTGTTATTATTTGTTGTAATAGGAGGCTGGCTATTTACAAAATCGATAGACAATCCGTTGAGAGTTGACAGACAACACACGTCGAATGAATATAATATTATTATGGTCAAGAATGAAATGTTGTTTCCTAAATCTCAACTCCCGTGGATCTCCTTTTCTTTTGTGCTTTGAGTTTTATGAGCCGCAATATATTTTGGTTTCATGCATTTGTTTTCGAACACGGCTGAATTGCTTGTTGGTCTTCCTTGAGGTATTTCTTGAAGCTTTTAGTATGATTGAGATTGACAGTGATTTGACAAGGGACATGGCTTATTCTCAGTTTCCTCGGGTATAAACTAAAGTGCATGCATTTACAATTTACAACACACAGTTTATTCCACACTCAATTCGTTCGTATAATTTACAATTCAATTTCGATCTCCCTTTTATTAGTATGCCCTTTCGAGTGTATATAGGCAAAACAATAATGAAGTTGTAGTAATAAACAAAGGAACGTGCTCTTCTGCCCCGCTTGCTGCTACCGATGGGTTGGGAAATGCAAAATAAAAGTAAAATGTCAATAGGTCAGTCACGCTACGAAATTACAACATTGTTTATTCTTGTTTGGTTTTATGACGCTACCTGCCTCTAAAATTAAAATCATTGTGGGATTTCAGTTTGGCTTGTGCCAGAACTTTATTAGGCAGTTGATTAACAACGGGGACTTCGTCTACGATTCTTGTTTAAACATACCTACTTACATAAGTAGGTTGATTAAATGATTAAATGATGTAACTAGTTAGGTAAATAATAATTAAACGCGAGGACAAAAACGATAATTAATTTACAAAAATCGAAATATCTGTACTATAGTTTTATTTCAATTAAATGTTGAAAACCATTTGTAACTGTATCACATTAAAATAATTTACATGCATATTCATGTCCTAGCATATAATAGTATAGTTTCATCCATATTAAGTAATCGGTGATAGTAGTTTGGTTATACATATTATAACAGTTTTGCAGGGAACAGTCGAAGCCTATAGGTTTCGTTTGGGAGTACCCGGGTTAAAAAACTTCAAGAGATAATTGAGAATCACGGCACGTCGACGAACAATTAGAGCATTAATTGAGATACGCACGATGACAAAACTTACGAAACCCACGCAAAGTGCAATCACTCCTGCATATGACAAATAAATTGAGCTAGTCGGCTCATCAATAAAATATGGAACCGTGTCTAAATCATCATCCGAAGAAAGACCATTTCCTTTGGTATTGTCAGCGTCAGTGTTGCCTTGCATGCTCTTGCCATTTGAACACGTTAATCGTCCTTTGCAAATAGCTTTTCCGGTGTAATCTTTCTCCGCTTCGGTCACGTCAGCTTTATCCTCCATAAGGATCGTGTTCCAATCGTATTCACAGCGGTCATCAGCGGTTTTGGTAGCAAGTTTAGCTTGGAGATTTTTCACCTCTTCTTCTGTCAAGGCTCTGATGAGATTCTGGCTCAAGAAACAGAGGGATAGAATTATGATCGACCACGGTAAACGAAACATCTTGTAAATATGAATCAAAGTGAACCACAAGGAAAAGGCGTAGGAGATTATGAACAAGTTACTACAAAATGTTGTCCTTCTTTACATCCACGGACTTCCTCGCTCGAATTTTGTACATTGAGAGAAAAAATTCTTCGGTCCAACGAAGCCAAAATTAAAATGAGTTTAACAAGTGAGCTATTCGCATTCAATATTGAATGCGAGGACAAAAATTATAATAATTTACACAATTGAAATATTTTTATTATAATTAAACATTGAAAACCATTTGTAGCTGCATCACATTTTCACAATTTACATACATTTTTCATATCCTAGCATAGCACAGTTTCATACATTGTTGATGGACATGAAGTAGTCGGAAATAGTTTGGTAATACATATAAAATTTTACAATGAACAGTCGAAACCTATAGGTTTTGGACTGCCAGATTTATAATTGAAGGAGAAGGTTTAGAGTCGCAGCGAACAGTTAGATAACTGAAGAAGAAAGAGACAAGTAGCTGGACACGCAAAATACAATCATTGCTCCAAATAACAAATGAATAATTGACCCACCAATATTTGGAACTTTGCCACTCGAAGAAGAACCTCTTCCTTTGATAGTCCTACCGCCAGTGTTGCCTTTAATGCACTTGCCCTTGACACCTGCTATTGTACTTGTACACTTAAATTCTGCTTTGCAGGTTAATCTGTCTTGGATCAATCTGTAATCCACGTCGATGTGTTCCTTGAATTTGTGTTCTATGTTTATCGCGTTCCAATCGGTGTCACAATCTTCATTCTCTTTTTTGATAGCAAATCTATCTTCCAGACTTTTCATCTCTTCTTCTGTCCTGGCTCTGATGAGATTCTTGTCCAAGAAACAGAGGGATATAATTATGATCGACCACGCTAAACGAAACATCTTGTAAATATGAATCAAAGTGAACCACAAGGAAAAGACGTTGGAGATTATGAACAAATCACTAAAAAATGTTGTCCTTCTTTACAACCACGGACACGGGCTTCCACGCTAGACTTTTTTGCATTGAGAGAAAAAAATTACTTATGTACAGGCAAACAAAAATCAAAATTAGTTTGCCAAGTGGGCTATTCACTTTCAATACAAGATAATGCCACCATGGTTGTCTGGGCAGGCTTAAAAATTATTAATCCTTCTCTTACTGTATGTATAAGATTATTGCAGAGTATTCAGAAGAGTAAGAATTTTGCTGTACTATTTGTGTAAAAATATATTTATTCATTTCTAGAGAAAATGTAAACTCAACTTTATATTTGTGAATTTTTAGAATACTCATTTATATAAAAGATAATGATGCAAGGGCGATATGTTTTATAAAAATGACTCAATATGCAGCAAATCAAGAG
>JABASD010000990.1:0-51260 GCA_019776165.1 Pogonognathellus flavescens | reverse complement strand
CCGTTCGTGAGTTATGGTGGTCACGGACAGACGGACAGACGGACAGACGGACAGACGTAAACACTATTCTTATAAAGTACCGCTTTGCGCTACTTAATAAAGGTACTGTATTTCTACTAATATATGTAATGCAATGTTAGTATTGATGCTCCCGGGGTTTTCAATGAAAATCGAAGTCATATTTTTTCTTACTAAAATGTTCATTTCCTAATTACATAATATTTGCAGATGCATTCCTGAAACATACTGCCTTGCGAGTTACCACTTTTGTGAGAGGTACATTTGGAATATATCCGCAATTGCATCTTAATACTAATTTCACGTTTATGTAGTTAGCGAATGACGCTTATAAACCGTTTAGTATGGAAGGCACAGTACAAGGAAACTAAATATTATTAATGTTACTGCAGGCAAAAATACCTCTACCAGGTACTGTTTCGCCTTGCATTCTACGCCTTGAGTCATGAAAACTCATAACACCAGTCCACTTCATTTCATTCACTACCCATAACAATAATTCTAATTCTTCTGTCTGCCAAAGTTCTCGCCTGGTTACAAATGTACATATAAAAGTGCGATTACAATAAGTGAGACTGAATTCAAAGGGATAGATGCGTTTTGATTAGAAACTTGCTGCCAGAGAAGCCTGTCTTCAATGTATGCTCTTGTCAGTATTACCTGTCTTCGTGTAATACCTGGTAATATTATTTGATTATGAGTTTTCCTACTGCAGTAGTGTAATTTTCTTGTAAGGACATAGGGATGCCACAAAAACAAATTCTACCACTGTAATTTAGGGAATACATTTGTACCCTTTACATTAACAAGCAGGTTTCCCCGAAATTCGGGGACAATATTGGAAATTGTTTTTCGGACAAAAAGTAATTTTGCCAATAAATAATCTGTTTGTCAATGAGACATCATATAAATAAAGTGAATAATAATTCCATGCCTAACCAAAAATATTAGGTACTTTATTAATTGTAATTTAAATTAAAATTAATTCAGATCGACCGATTCACTTTGCACTTTTTGCCATTGAAGAAACGGGGAATGCATATTCCTTACAGAGAGTTGTATGTGACTTGTGTGTAGAGACAGCGCTGCGTTAAATGTTGACTCACCAGTGGTCACACCACCACAACACAGAGCACTTACCAAACTACAATAACTACATCACATTATAAGAATGAATCTTAGCTAATAATTTATATACCACTTTTGTATCCCTCTCTTGCTTCTTGTTCTTTCTTGATGCTCATCTTATCAAATTGGCAGTATAAACGTTATCGTACGTATAGAGTAGCTTGTAGCTATTAGCTATGTATCTTTCTAAGCTGTGTTCAATCTATAATTTTTCAAATAGCCAAATGAACTGGTCTTGTTTTTCAAACTGGAACAACAGTTCAGTTCACTCGTCTTCAGTTCAACACTCAGGTTTTCTACTTACACATGGCAGCTCTATACTTAAGGTAGTAATTTTCAGGTATTTATTATCTGTTTTATTTATTATTATGTATATATTTGCAAATTCGACCAGGCCAGCTCAGAGTCCGGGGACGGGGTTTAAGCAAAATAGTAAAACCGGTATTAAGTAAGATGAACTTACTATTCTCCTTCGTAATTTTTTATGATGCATCATCTGATAAATATGCATTAATCTCTAGTTTTATGTCATGCAAGTGTCTACTGGCTTTTCTTTTCCAATAGAACATAACCAACCACTACTGGTACACTTCTCGTACTCAGACTAACACGAGACTTGTACATTCTTCTTACTTTTTCTTTCATCTTTTCCAATGATTTTTTGCAAACTTGCAAAGAAATTGCACGGGTTTCGTATACGTTAGCTATCATGGTAATTGCTCTCTCGCTACTGCAAAAGCACAATAATAGTAATTAAAATTGTTGGTGCACACGGCTGCTGGGGAATGTGGCTTCTGCACAGAATTAGATGGCTTCTGTTCCTACAATCAATGTCTCCCTCCATTTCGCTCAGAGAGATGAACAGCTTCATCAAATCATCAAACGGGCATATATACTCTGCATAGCTACATGCATACATAAGTACCTGCTCGTATTAAAATATACTAATGACTACTGCTACTACTATATAAAACGTAATTCAGTCTGCAAGCAGAAAAACCACATTACTATATACAATCGTATATAGAACTTTCTCGTTAACTGAGTTATAGCAATTGGCACATTACATTATTACATTGCAAATTGAACGTGTCCACTCTCCTGCTTAAAATTGCAAAGTCTAATTAACCAGTAAAGGGGATATTATGTGTCCTAACAAATTCTACTTTCAATCAATTCATGCACAAAATTGTATACAATTTACAAAGAGTTATTGAGGAATACAAAAATTGTGTGTTAGTATAGGCTTTGGATGTGATGTAACAGTTTACAATTATTTGTAGGTATCTATACCTTAATTACATAGATACAATTACGCTCACAGGAGGTATCAGTATTACAATTTTTACAACAAATATCTATAATATACACAAAATTTATAATTTTTGTTTCCTTTCTAAACGCATTGGTTGCAATGAAGCTGCGTATGAAACAAGTACCTAGTTATTACTACCATTTATGTAAAAGTTGTGCCATGAAGATGAAGTATAGATATTAGATCATATAAATTATCATATTGAATTGCTGTATGAGTAATTAATCTGCACAAGGGCTTCTCATAACCACTAATTGAAAGAAACATACCACAATAAAGCTAAATTGCTCAAAATTAATCCAAGGTTATCTTTACGATATAAACGTGCAATGACAATCACAATATCGAAGGCATATTATATGAACATGTCTATAGGGCATAGACAGATATGTAATATCTAATAAGTGTGTGCTCATCAGGTGTAGTGCATATTATGATTAGACAACACAATTCTACAAATACTGTATAAAGTAGTAAATTTTCTACACAATACTTTGTTTTTTGTACGGTACAATATTGTTCATTATTATAATGTAGTGTGTGTGTACAGATGATGGATAAACCTTAAATTCTGAAGGAAAGACCTTCTGCCTTAATTTCTTGACTTGACTTGTCTACCACTTCACTTGTTCATCGGTTCATGTATTCACCCTTCCTTCATCATCAGATCTAAACCGCATTCATTTATTTCCTAATATCTGCGTACTGAAGTGGAGTACAACAAACCCGAACAAAAAATGCTTCACATTTAACTACATCATGCAATCGCTCAACGAAACATCCAAAGCAACAAAAGTTTCCAACAAGAAAAGGTAAAGTCAAAACTCCAATTTAGAATGACTGGCTTGCCCAGGCCTTTTCAGCTAAAAATGCTTCCTGACTCTCATTCAAAACAAAACTAAGGTAGTGTAATAGTAAATTGTATAGTTGTACTTACTTTTAGCATGAAAAAATAAATACACGAAGAGCTGACTCCTTTAAGCTTTAGCATCGTCATATACCTAAACCCCAAACCTTATTTAATACCTGCTGCAAGTGTATCGTGTAAATATATAAGGATTCCTCCACAACCGAAAGTAAATTGAAGTAGAGTAAAATTGAGTACCCAAATAGACGAATGTACATTGATAAAACCTTCCTTTGCTCAATACCTGTAACATACGGTGAGTTTTGTACAAGGGTTAACTTACTTCACAATATTCCCTAGATCTGAGATAACTTCTACGTAAAAAGAGAAGCATGCTTTCTTTATTATACTTCAAAAAACTCGCATGTTCACTGCCAGTACTACAATGCCCCAAATCAACAATAAGGTTCTACTGGGTTCAACTACTGTCGTTTTTACTACTTTGGGTAATTCCACCATAATTAGCAATGGCAACGAAACAAAAGTATATTTCTATATGTCTTTCTGTTTTCAAAATTCATAAAATCGATACGTATCAAATAATTATGTCAATTTTTAAGCATTTGAAGATATAGGATTGTAGATATGTATAATCTCCAATAAAAGTACTGCTTATACTGTTTAAATAAAAAAGGAACAATTCATGAATGTACCCCGCACTTACACGATTACACAATCCATTGGAATAAATTGATATCGCAAGACTAGCAAACAGCTACTTATTAGTATGAATTTTGGATAAAACGATTTTCTATATTTATATACCTACCTATTTAAGTTGGTGTATTTTCTCAAATCTCTATGTATGTTGTGTGCATGCATGTATCGTTACTTACACGGAAAGATACACATGGAAAGGTAGACTTGATCTTTACAGCTATAGGTATATAGAAGGGATGCATTAATCTCATTTCCCTTCCTCTCAGGTAGCTTTCATTTGATGAGGTGCGCACGTAAAGCGTTCGGCTAAGGCTGGTTGTGTATGCGCGTTCTACTACGGGTGGGTTATCTCTTCTATCTATACAAATACATAAGACGCACAGTGTATCTTGAGGGTGGAAGGATGATTCCACCTCCAAATCCCGTCTTGCCTCTTACCTGTAATATAGAAATCGTGTAGGAGCTACCGCAACCACAAGCAAGGCTGACACTAGACTCGAACTCGATCAACTCAGGTGCACGCACAAGAAATAACAAGGTAAAAGCTGTTACAGGTAAAACGGATGAACTGAGAGAGTTGCAGCTCAGTTTCAGTTGTACCGCAACCTCAGCAGGATCTCACTTCATCTCATCTTCAGTTCAGTTGATATTTGTAGTAAGTAACCAAGCAAATCGATCTCATCTCAACATTTCCAATAACAGCATCATCAGTTATTGCTTCTTCACAAATTAAACAAACAACTGTAACATAACACCTTTATTTACAACATAACCATCTTTACGTGTGTGACTAAAGAAAAACTCCTGCTTCGTGTTTAATCAAATTAACTTCGCTACTAACAGGGTACATTTTCCCTTGTATCACCAAGTGCGTCTTATTGCAAAAAGTTTGAGACATTGACGTATTTCGCAATGGCAACTCTACTCGCGATGTTGAATTCCCCGTCTCCCGGTGGCACTACACGAACAACCTACATGGAACTTAAAATCAAACAGGAAAACTTCAAAATTGACAGCGACTCGAGACTTGCAGCAAATCTGAAGAATCTTGAAGCAAGTTCCATGCTTGCATTAGGTGCCCCCAATCCTGCTAATTACAACCCATACAATATCCAGACTCAAATGTCGTCCTTAGACTACAACTCACGATTTCGAGAGGATATGTCTGATGGATTTCATACTCCAAGTCCCATGTCCAGTCCAGTTTCCCCCGCTCATTCCACTGCCACCACAGATTCCGCTGACTATTTCATTCATAATAATCCAAGTAACAACAAGGGAAGAAAAGCTATTGGTCCTTCAACTAATATTAATAATACTTCCGTTAACTACGCTGATTCGCCTGCTTCACTCACTATTTTAACTAACTTCAACAATAACAACGATCACCAACATATTGTTAGTTTGAAAAAAGAGCATGATGTTCACTACGGTGTCTCCGGTAGCCCCAACCAAGACCGCTACCTCACACCAAGTCCAACAGACACAGTTCTTGTTCCTCAAACTCTTAGTCCCAATCAGATTTCAGTATCAAAGAACTTGAATCAGAGTTTCGACGATGATGAACCTCATTGTCATACAAATATAGAGAGTGAAGACGAATGCGACACTTGTCAAATCTCATCAGCACTTTCTCCACAGGATGCAAATAACAATTCCTCGCAAGGGAAAGCGTCCAAATCAAAGAAAAGGAGCAACAGACAGGTTGGTAACATTTTATTAACTACAACGATTTTTCCATTTTTATCTCATTTCCAAATATTCTGTCACTAGAGATTGTATGTAGGTGAATTTTTCGAAGTTTTAGATCAATAATAGTAAGGAATTTGAAAATTGATTTTTTGAGGTATTTGGATTCAAACGAAATATCTGACTTTGTATTTTGTGCCATTTGTCCATATTTCTAGTCAATTCTGTTTAATTTCGTGTTAGTTTTTCCCGATTCCCATTATCCCCATAAGGCAGTTTGCAAATTTAGTGTTAGTAATTCGCAGATGCTGCGATGAATTTATTTTAAGGGAAATGTACATAATTTTCTAAATGAATTTTTGATTGTTTCATTAGGTGAATCCCGTTGTGATGAAACGGAGGAGATTGCAAGCGAACGAAAGAGAAAGGAGACGAATGCAAAATCTAAACACTGCCTTTGATCGTCTTCGTCATGTTCTTCCGTCAGTAGGAAAGGATCAACAATTATCTAAATACGAAACACTGCAAATGGCCCAAACGTACATAACTGCTTTGTATGATCTGCTGGATTGATTGGACTACAAATTATTCCTTACTTGAGTAGAGAACTACATTACGTAACGAATTTTTAACTTTTCAATGCAACGAAATAATTATTATACCGAAATGTTATTTACTCTCATAAGATTGTCTCAGATATACGCTTACGATAACCAGTAATACAAATATCATTCTGCAGCATGATACATACAAAACTGATGTACAAAGCACTATATATAATAAGTTATAAGGCCATCCATTTTGGGGGAAGTGTAGAATAAGCTTTTAAAATATATTTTGTTTATATTTACATTTTACAGTAGAAGATACTACTACTAGAGTTAGAACAATGCGTAAAATTACTATTACGTCTCAAGTGATTTAGTTAAGGAGTTAGTATATAATTTTATCTAAGTAAGTTTAAGTAGATCTTAGATGATTCGATATTTGCTCAATGGTAAATTGAATGTCTTCCAATTACATCGAGTTCAAACTGTAGATAAGATAGTTAATTTATGCCTAGTTAATATAGTTAGACCATTTTAATGTTCATCGTACAGATAGTAGCCACCGTAGTGTATTTCCTAGTATAGGATTGACTTTTATTCTCTATTTTTCATTTCCCTTTTATATTTTTCATCTTCATAAGATCTGAAATCAGAATTATCACTTGAAGTTGTTCTTTATGCCTTCTATAAGTATATTCAACGTTTGTACTAGTAGCACTTACGTTTTGCTGTTTTTAGCACTCTTATATATTTACTTTACCATAAAGTTATTTTTCTCACATTTCGTCATCTTATATTGACATGAAACTTCACTCCCTATACTGAAAGTTCAAATACATTTTGCACTGTAAAAAAGTACAGACAACACTTAAAGAATTATTGAAGTTTTTACCTTTTTGTTGTCGAGACGAAAGGAAAACCTTATGAAAATTGTAGCTTACTATGATCTCTGTGATATAGGATGTAATTCTGCTCACGCAGAGCAATTCACTTTTCCAAGTGACTCAACTCTGTGTGCAACAGTTGATTCCTGTAACATCTGAAACCGAATGCCCTTATTAGAATGCTCAGCTGCATTTAAGTTAACGTCCATGCCTGTACTATATTTGTTCAACTACGAAAGTAGTATTTAGCGTTTACTGCCTTTAGGTTAACCTTGCATTTAGCTTTCAAGCGTTTTGTAGCATTTAGAAAGTAGAATTTTAGTATGTACTACAGTAACTGAAAATCTAATTGAAAAAATATAAAAATAGAATCCGATCTGCAGGTATATTACTTAACTGTAACAGATGAACTTAAAAATTATGTGCTAGTAAGTTTTGCAAATAACGTCTCCAGTACATTTGATAACATTTGGTGGTTTACTACAAATCGTATTACTACACAAGCTACTCATTTCATGATCGTCATCTGCTAGCTTTTAGATATTATGATCTTATAAGATTTTGTTATTCGTAACTTATAGTAAAAGATTTATTCAGAGGTATTACTTATAGCAAATGTGTACATAGTGTTTACTTATTGTTAGTTATCGTGCCAATATTATTTGTGTTGTGTAAGAAAAATCTACATACATTGTAAAGTTTATTTATACAATACGTTAAGTGAATTGAACTGTTAATCAGTTCCAATGTACCTTGCAAAAAATTTGCGGAATTCAATAAACGGCCAATATATCGTGATCTTACAAAACTTAAAAAAACTGAAAATCTCTCTGTCTACATTTTTTTCATATACATTCTCATAATATTACTACATACAAGCATTTTGCATACATGCAACATTCAAGGGGCATTGTGAGATGATCCTCCTCATTCCTCCATTTCGTACATTATACATTTACACGCACCATGCAATGCACATAGTTTATAAAGTCTATAAAGATTCTAGCCATACTAACATGGTTAGTAGATTGCCAAAGACATCATAGCAAGTAATTCAAGTAAAACATTCGATACAAGATCAAATTAGGTGAAAAAGTTTTGCTGCATTTCCAATGAGAAGAGCGTCCATGTTAAAGACGAAATTCATAACTTGATTTGATGAATTTTAACTGCACCATAATTATTATGAGTATGAATGAAACAAGCTAAGACTATTTAGATTCCTAGTTGGTATTACATCTGCATAATACATTAATAATCTCAATACTACCGATATCCTTATAAGTTTGCGAGTTTGGCGTGTTAGATTATGTTAAATACAAGCTGCGTGTACGCATTATTACTTTAGAGTGTGTGCATTTACGCATTACCCCTCATCAGCATCCAGCAACATCGAATCTCTCGAGAATTTCATCCGATCGCTGCCACTTAAAGTCCAATAAATCAGACACCAGAACAATGAAGTGCTTAATTAGCTCTAAAGTCGGCTATGTGCCAAAGATTTTTATTCGAATTTTAAGACGGATCATATAGAAAAGTAGCAGTAGCAATAGGCCATATTATTTATCATTAATTGTATGGATATTATCGTAAGAAAACATGGTGCAAATAATCAGATAAAGTCTGCCACGGAATTAACCATTAGTTTTGATACGTGTGTGCAGGCACATACTACATACACGCATAAACAAGGAGCTTATAAGCCCTAAATTTCCTTAAAAGCTCAGAACTAGTTTCACTAATCTAAATGAAATGCTTGCAAGATCCTTGTAAGGCAGCATAAAGCTTTTACGCTGTAAGAAACGACTGAGACCACCAAGTTCATTTAGCTACCTGTTGCATTTACTACTGGTAAAAAGGTATTCGTTACAAGAATACCTGTAATGTGCATAATTCTCCACCCTGTTGTCATTACAATTGTATTCTGTGCTTCCCTGTTCCGTATTACAACGATATTCATGCAAACCTTTCATTATTTCGACACTGGTTCGTTTATAACCCCTAACTTGCAGCCAATAATGCAACAAGGAGATTACATTACAAAGAGGGAGACAGCAATTAAGCTTTTTGGTGAAGATGGTAATTAAGTAATGAATCGCGAGACTTAATAACATTGTTCTACTAACTGATAAAACTATGTAAGTGCAGGACCTGCAGGAAGAAGCACACGCTGCCAAAATTCTTTACATCACAGTTCTTATTCATTAAGACGTGTGCAGCGTGGCTTTAATAGCGTCTCATAGCTATCCACTCGCACAAGCCTGTATTAAACATTCAAGCTGCTTATTAAGGCTGATTTTCTGATTTTGAAGTTAACAATTACCCTTTATTACAAAATTTTGGGTTGTTAGGCATAAATGCATGATCCGTAATTAAATCGAAGATAAATTCTATTAAATATGACACAAGTAATTATATATGTTTAGAAAACACATAAAACAAACTCAAATATGTAGATAGTCAGAGTAGTTTAAGCATATAAGTAATTACAATAAACTTGGGGTGACTATACTGTTTAATACAACACATGCCCTACCTACATGAGTACCAAAATACACACTATGCTATGATCAGAAACAAAGCAAGTCGAATTTGTTAAAAGTTATAAGTATAAGCTAAAACACTTTTGGGAAAATTTAAGTAGTGAAGTATTTTATTCATAATAAATTTGAATTGATAACTTTTCCACAGTAGTTTTATCAAATGCGCGTGGAACGAGTAATAAATAGTAACTTACAAATCTTGTCATTATCGGTAGACTTTTCGTCTCAAGTTGCGAATAAGTAAATAAGTATAACTATAGGAGAGTACTAGTTTTAGCGCGTTTTCTATGTAAGTACATGTAAATAATGGATACAAAAGGAATACAGAAGCGGAGCGGTAACACGGTAACTGGTAACAGTGGATGATCGTAAAAGTCTATGAATATTGAATAGGTGTTGTGAGTTTTGCAGCTGCAAAGACTACAAGATCTTTTAGTCTATCGTCCCATTAATTTTTTTCAGAGAAAACAGGGCTTGTGCTTGGAGCTACTTACTGGTAAGTCGCTGTCTACATTATGTTAGTCTGAATGCACAGTCAAGTCATAAATTAGCATTTCGCATTTGTAAAAAGACTGAAACGGAGTACAGTGAAGGTGATCAAGGTCTAAGGCATGAGGTGTTGGCAGACGTAATATAGTGGACCACTCCAAGCACACAATGCGTGTGTATACATAGTAGTCTTCGTAGTAGTAGCAGTCGTAAACGTACAAAAACCAGCAGAAAGCTAAGCAAAGTAGTCAATTTAGCAGCAACAGCTGCTACTACTACTACAGATACTACTTGCAGAAGAAGAGTAGTAGCTCATCGTCTATCGCGGGATTGATATCGGTATTGGTCTAAGAAATACACACGAAAGTCTATAGATACCTCTACGCTAAAAATGCTCAGGGATATATACAATTGAAGAAATAAAGATTGAAACTTAATATCGAACAGATATACAATGATGCTCATAGCCAATGGTCGTTCTTGTGGCAAGGCAATTGGTAGTTTGTGACCAATTACTATTAGACTGCATTACGTATTCAAATATGCCAGCATTTCCATGCTGATTGCCAATGACTTTTGCTCCGACTATCACAACACGCTATATACTAGCTGTATCTCTCAGCTTACCTCAACATTAAAAACACAAAGATTTAACAATGCTACTATATAACTATATAGATTATTTGATATTTTTAAATGCACAAACTCGTATAAGAATTGATATAGAGAAGATAAACATAAAGGCTATTAAAACTCGGCTGCTGCTGTTATGCTGTTATTTTGTATATAAGAAGTTGAAGCTCCGAAAAATACAATGCACGCTTTACGTAGGTACGTGTAGTTTCGGGAGTGTGCAACTAACTATATGTACTTCCCCTATATGAAATGTTTACAACGAGAGTTGCCTACTACTACTGGAAATTTTTATAATACCAGGCAAAGTTGAAAAGCAAAATCTTACTATTTGCCACCTGTTACATACATCTACTACTCTTATTGTTCGTCTGTATATAATAATTTTGTAATAATGTACTTCTTGTATTCATTACTTAAGGTTGTAACTCAGTAGAGAAGACATCAAGTAGCATTTTCCTCTCGCCATATGTCAATATTAGAAGAGCATCATCTATCCCATATAAAATGTAAGCAGCCACAACAATAATATTCTATCAAGACTCACAAGTTTTAATGTTATATAGACTTTTGATAATTTCCTTCATCATATAAATGATCTCATCCACGTTTAAGCTAAAAGATACTACGTAGATATACAATTGCTACGTGTGCCTTTTGTTTTATATGGAAAAACACATATAAATCCACGTAATGCTTTTTAGTAGTGCATCTTTACAACTCTCACAGGTCTCTGTAGAATCGTGGTACATGTGTGTATTTATATTATTACATGCACGACTTTTACATGAAAGAATAGACTTGATTGCTTATACTATTATCTGTTGTATAATGTGGATGTGCTGTAACATCGTTGAGACAGGTCGGCATATGGCTTGGCGCGTGCCTTGCCTACTCCGGTTTTCTTCTATACTACACTGCCACTTCCACCCTGCATCTCTTACGAGATCACTTTGTTGTTTTTCATTTTCATTTCGTATAAGTATATTATGAACGTGTTACGAGAACACAACTTATTATATATGCCAGTACATTTTAACTGTAGTAGTAAAAATTTCATTTTTACTTTGCCGATCTATACACACCTCATGCCGAGATCATGTGAGAGAATAATTAGTTGTCAGTCCTTCAGTCAGATTCAATGTTTGTGTTACAATTTTGGCGCAATCAAGTCATGCAAATTTAGATTAATATTTAAAGTCAACTTTTTCTCAGGTATGTAATTCCTATTCTTCTGCTAATGCGATAGGTACTTTAAATTGCCATTGCAGATTTAAGATTTACTTTGAGTTGCATAAAAATTTAAAGGTATAAAAATGGATTAGTGTCATGATTGCATGTACAAACGATGCTTTAATGTTGAGAATAAAATAGTTTCCGTTTTTCACTTGACAGTTCTTGCAAAGACGGAAAAGTAGCAACGGACAATGTTTGTTATATAATTCGTGTTTTCATTGCAAGGTAATTGTGACAGATTCAGTGAAGTGAAAAAAAGCACGGAGGGCAACTGGATTGTATGAGGGACTGTGTGTTATTACATTACTATTCACACAGAGTGCCTGTAGCATTTAAGTGATTGATTTGAGATAATATTTTATTGTCTAATACATATTTTATTATGCAAGCAAATGCCAAAATCAAGTTGAGTCAGTTGATGTTAATGCTGCTAAGGTCTATAGCAATACATAATAATATGAGCAAAGGCAAGAGGGATGCGTATGTTAATGTTAAGCAGCTTTTTTCGTCAAACAAAACCGAGCTTCCATTCTACATCATCAAACTTCGTATTATTATTATGTGTAAGTGTAAGCTAACGATAATGCAAACGGGGCTACCTAGCAATGTTACATCTGAAGCAAAGAAGTAAAGCTAGGAGCTGTTTTGTTAGTTTGAGTCTAGATCTATCTGTCTATACATCTACATCGATTACTCTTCAGCAAATCTTGGACACATCGTGATAACCACCATACACTATGATTTAGCCATGATTTACGACATTTCCTTAATTCAATGCAAAGTTAACGGTGAAATACCTGAATACGAATTTATTTTTCATTAGTGCTAGGCTTTTAATGAGATTTGTTTTGTTAAAAGGAGAACAATTCTTTTGCTTTCACCGTAAGAAATAAAGTTTGAATTGAAAAGTTGAAGAAAATGATAATATGTCCTTTTGATATCAAAATGTTGGTCTTATAGCGATGCTGTGTGCTGGTACGTGTTGTACACAAGTTACTTTTGTATGTGTATAGTGTGTGGATCTGGTATAACTGCGTAGCATGTGTTTTCCACGTACGAAAAGTACGAACCCGCTTGCTCCTGCTTGACTTGCTCTCTACACTTTTTCAGTAGACACAAGCTAGACGACTCAAAAAGTTGATTTTCTCCCATAATTAAAGACTCAGAAGCTGCTATTGAAAAACTGGAAGTTTGCTTTGTTAGTAGTTCTGTTTTTCTTTTATTGCACATATGCGTATGCAGAGATACTCCTCGATAGTTAAAGTACTGAATATGCAATCCACTATATCGGAGGATAAGTATTATTCAACAATACTAATAGTCATGGAAAATTGGATCAGATCAAGTTACAAGTAGTTACAGCACAGCAGCACTCCTATAATGGTTTCGTTTCTTCATATTACTATTATGGTAATAGTAATACTCTCCTAAAGTAAAAGTTGAAATCGTATTTGAAGTTTCTTGCGATTCTTGTCAGTAAAAGCACAAATGTATAGGTATTAACTTTTAAATGAGCGACAAGTTCACTTTGTGGTAGTTGCATCTCAAGCTTAACTCTGCAAAGGTGAAGACACACATTTTTAAATTTGCTTGATATACATCTAGTACTAATACTCTCTCCGGAATGCGAAAGCTGTAGGTAGTTGTAGAATTGAAAGCAAATTCACCACATTAAAATTCTTCGATTGAAAACCAATGTTCAAACTGGATTCACTCTCATTTTTCACAACAGTAGAGCTAGATAGCAAATGCGACACAACATACCCCAATTAAACCATTAAACGAGTTTCCATTTTATAAAATCTCCATGAACGTCTGCACAAATTCAATGTACTAACAATTTTCACTCCAGTTTGTTTTCCTTTGTGCAATTTACATTCCTATAGTATGTCACATAGCATTCTCCTATGACTTGATGAATTGAATATGTACATTGGTATTTCATTTCCATTAGTATTGGTAATTGTATTCAATTGAAGCTATAAAATAATGTTTGACACTTAAAATACATTACGCACTACTCATTGTTCTTCATACTACTTGCCAATCGTTCTTATTGAATATTTATTCAAAGTCAGCTACTCATTTCTCCAGCCTATGGAAAGTTGTGCTCATCTTCTTCAAATGTTCATCTTGTTCATGTGGTTGCACAACCTTTGAAATTCAGAAACTAATTACATATCTGTACTACGTTTTGAAAGATTTAAACCGATTGGTCAGAGCACAATCGTACATTTATCCATATTTAGATTTAGATTTGTAAAAATGTTCTTTACAAATGATTTTGTTGATGACTTGCGTTTTCAACCTATAGTATGTATTAGATATGTGTATATACATATGAACATGACTATGGCAATTCAATTCGATCTTATTCTTTTTGACTAAGCATTCAACATGCACGTTCATACATAATAACACTACGCCTAGAAATACTCTTGAGATGTTAGTTCATCTAAATGAAATTGCATGAAAAACGATGATTGAGCAATCACAACAGAAATGTTATTCAAGTTTCCAGTTCACTTTGAAATCTTCACACTTGTTGCTTCACAATGATTTTCTATGTCACAATAGATACAATACAATTTCTACAATAGCCTACAAGAAAGAATGTTTTGTATTTTTACATCCCATTCCTTTTGTCGACAAAGAAATCATGTTGAGAAAGGTTAGCTCTACTATATATACTTTCAGACAAGTTGCAGCTATAAATTAGTGTAAGCAGAGAGAAGTACGGGCAACATAATGTCAGTTATTATTTTATGGTCGATATATTTTTAACGTTTATAACAAATTGCTACAGATTCGTAATTGTAATAGTGTTGTCATATTTTATAATAAATAATTTCACATTTTAAATTGTACTCAAATTGATTACTGTGGTAGTACGGGTAAAACTCTTTCAAAGCTCTATCTACATTATTTTGCAAGTTTTAAAAGTATAGAGAAAAACAGTAGTGGAATTGGTGGACCAATTATTTCTAATTCACGGATAAAAAACAGAGATAGAGAAACTTTAAACTCCTTTTTATGACCACCAGCACCAGACAAATAGTGGAAGTGTAGCACTGCTGTTTTTACACCTGCTAACAAAACGGGAGCAGAAATTGTAAATATTGGAACAGGTTGTTTCCCGTTGTTGACCGGGGTAGGCCCGTCTTGAGAATTTGTTTTACTAATCACACCAACTGACGCTTTTTCTTGTCATAACATTACGTTTGGACAACACCATACCAGACGGGCAGACTTTTAAACGTGAAAACTCATTTGATACAATTACTCATGCACATTTCATTCCACAGCTACACCAAGCACAGAGATTTCCTCTTGATTCATGGAAATCAGAATAGTGCTGACCTTACCATTTGCCCCTGCCTAGGTCATTTGCATAAATGACCATTGCCCGTTCATAAATCAACTCAGATTCCTTCAGAAAAATTACAGTCGGTCCTGTTAAAGGCAAAATCCCTTATTTTTCATCAGTATGTATGTATGTTTTTTGCTTACACTTCAAAGTGTTATATTATACCTTCACCCATGTGAATGCATGACACAGGCAAACACACATGCTACCAGCATGCAGCAACAGCAACCAAGAAAAAGAAAACAACGCTTCGTTCAACTTCTATATAATGCAACGTCCACTTTTCTGATTGTTTGTTTGTATTCAAACGACTACCACGGTACTACCACTAGTAAGGCAGGCGTTACTGCTTTCAATCTTTATACGCATATGGTGCAATAGTCAAATACTTGCTAATATTGTAGCAGTACTATATTGCTTATACAAAGTAATCTCGCCAATATATGTATAAGTGTAGATAAAAGTAATAGTGAGATTGTAAAAATAAAAAGTAGTAGCTCCACTGGATTTTTTAGCCTTGTTCTCTCTCCTATCTCTATAATTCAGTCCAGTCTGCTACAGATATTGTATTAGTCCAGTAGTGGTGTTTCATCCTTCCCTACATTTTATATCCACCCTGAAATATGCTGAAGAGATTTACTTGACTCTTCTATTACCAACTAGAAGTGTAAATTGTAAAATATAAAGATTTTAGATGCGAAATGGATTAGGCTGACTCGGAGTGAACAAGTCGATTAGCTTCATCTTTCATAAGATACAACTTGTAACTTCCATACATCTATAACATCACAGGCAATTGTGTACTTATTACACTGAGAAGAACAACGACGGATGAGGTTGAGCGTACGCAGTTGCAGTCATCATACTTATTACAAAATGCAATTTGCGTCTTACAAGTGTCGGCTAACGGCCCAAATTATTGGCCAGGTGTAAATTGTAAAGCATCAACTGGGATCATTAGGAGCCACTGGATTCTCGATTGGATTGGTCTTTACAGATATTTACTGTGTTGTTCCTGCTACTTTTTCTTATCAAAACCAAAGCAAAAGTCTGGCTACTCTTTCCAACTTGAATATTATAGGCCTTAAATTCATGCGATGTGTTTTACATACAGATTTCCCAATCATAATCATAATATGAACATAATATTATTATACACAGAGTAAATATTCTGACCTTTGATTATTATTCTATCAAAATCCATTGCATTACAACCACCAACATGTAAAATACTATAGAGACTTGCACTTTGTTGTAACATGCGCGCTTCTTGCGAACAAACTTGCAATTGTTTTACATGAGGTTCAATTATTCAATCGATAAACAGCACAGTCACACCTATGACCTGAGAAACATTATTTTACAAGGTAGCAGATATAATTTTCAATTTCGTATTAATTTTTTAATATAAAGGGGTTGGGGTACAAGGAACGAGGATCGTCTCGACATTCAAAGCAGCCTATTTAGTATAATTTAGCCTTTCTGTGGATGTAATGTTATGGGCATTATACACGTAATCGTATTAAGAGTGGTTTACAGACAGCAACTCAACTTGATGCTTTTTAATTAGACATATTTACGTTCCGACCGCCAACATTAAATGTACATTTAGCTCATCCCCTCTGAATCCAAATGAGATTCTTTGTCTTTGATATTGAAGTTTAAGCGTCATTTGTATGGACGCTATGCCCGAAAAGCAATCAGTTTAATGTGTAAGTGCTAAAATTAAGCAATAGGCTCTTCTACCTACAGAAACAATGATTGAGTATATTGTGAAACCTTTTCCATCTAATGCGCTAACTAGTAGGAGCATTAGTATAATAATGCCATTTTCTTCCAAACAAGCGTACCTTCAACTTCCCCACGGTAGAAAAATGAAACGAACATACACACTCTGCACACAATAACAAAGTAACAAGATTCCTACGAGAAATAAACTACCTCAGCTACTTGTAAAGGTAATTTTGCTACATTTATGTATCTCTAAGCATTCTTATTTCAATTAGATACACAGAATTTTCTCGCATATTAATATTTGTACTAGTTGTATTAGCATTTATTAGTAAAACTGAAATCTACATCAAACAAAGGCAAAAACCGAAGAAGAAGAACAACAATAACACGAACTTTGCACGCTTTGCCTTCGGCTGCACAAATATTTTTGTAACAAATCCAAATCTTATTACTAGCTCCAGCTCGCAACTTAGAACTTTGTAATAATGAACAGCAAAGTAAGAAAAGACGAGACCAGTTGGAGTTCTTTACAAAGCTAAAAATTTGACATGATCGTACAGTTTTCATCGGAATACAAAATAGAAATATGTTAATTTTGACAAGATCCCGAGTTAAAGTTGAGCCTCAGTTTGTACGTACGTCCATATATCAGACAGAACTTGAGATAATAATTACATATATTGCGTTCAACATCTTCTGTGTAATGACTGACTGAGGTGGACTATCAATAAGCAAAAGTATAGAGCTAACTTAACTACATTACTTACTACTACATACTACGACGACTACCTGTGCAGCCCTACAGCTATAATATCATTCCTTGCTCTTCTTCTTGCTCCTTAAACCTTAAACTAGTTTACCACTAAAAGCCTCTGCTAATAAATGATATACTAGACATATTACCTACTACATAGAATCTTATAATGTTATCTCTCTCTCAGCTTTATTATGCAGCCGTACTTTTGCCAACGACCACAACAGCCAGTACTAGTACTCCATGGCAAAGAATATAATAATAATGGGCGACAACTCGAATTAAATAGCATGTAAAATATAATTTACTAGTGTATGCAAATATCTTGACTTGATACTATTGATGTTGTGTAATTACACCGCTCTGCCAGCCAACTAAAACACTTTACTTATTTGCATACATCAAATCAAGTCTCACATGCAGATCAGCAAAAGTACACCCTAACACATAACACATTTAGGTGTAGCTTTACATACGTAACTCGCATTTTCTACTCCGAGACAGATATCTTATAGCTGTGTTCAGTTTCTTTTGCTTTTGGGAGCAAAGTAATAATACCACTACTATAGCTGTGGAGAAACAGTGTAAGTAGTAGCTAGAGCTACAAACATAATATAGGAATTAAATAATACTTACAAACAAATATTATATATATATATAGAAGTATACTATAGCTGTGTCTGTGTTGTGCATGGCTATGTGGCTATGATAATATAATCCCCTCCTTAATTCTTTTTTAGTAGATTAATAAAGCTACGGGTTTATTAATGGTTTCCCCATTGAAGTTATATAGTGGCAGTAATAAAGAGTATTATATCATCTTACTTGTACTTTAGCTGTTAATATTAATGCTTCCACCACCAGTTCCTCTAATAAAAATGAATGTTGCTGCGTATTTTTATATTAGCATGTGCCTTAAGTAAAAACTTTTACTGTACGTACGTGCATTTGCATATTATCATTAAATGCTGCTGCTGTTGCTCTTGCATTATTATCCAATAGTAAATAAGTAATGTAGTGTAATTTAAAGTATAGTTTTATAGGCAACTTTTTTTCTGATGGTTTACTGATAGACAAGCAGTTGAGAGAGGACTGAGAGCATAGCACGGTTTAAGGTGTGGAAATATTATCAGAGTTAAAAACGTAAAGGTGTACTACTATATAGATAATATATTCAGCTGCTACCACTATGTTAAATTAATGAGCTTATAAAATATACAGATAGTAAGGAATTCACTAACTGTTGAAATGTCCAGAAGCTGAAAATGATTTTGGGATGCTGTCACAATGAAAGATGAAATGAATCCTGCACTATTCACGATACAATACTCAAGACAACAAAACGGCCAAGACACATTCATACTGCAGTCTCATTTCAGGTTTTGAGATTTGATAGCAATGTTAATGCTGGCCAGTTAAAGAAAGGTTAAGAAGTAAAGGTTGTCTTAAAGACAGAGAGAATAGTGGTTGAGGTAAAGAAGAAGTAAAGCCATGAAGTTATCACACAAATATCAAGTTGCAGACATGTTATGTTATCTCTTTGCCTTGTCATGTATCCCCGTGCAGCTTTAGCTACTACTCTACTTATTATAATTGCGTGTCTTTGCATATACAGACACTGTACTCCTGTCTTGTTCATACATTCTACATTTAAGTGTTCTATCTGTTTCATACAATACGTAAATAGGTGTGTGGTGTTCACAGCTCTCTTGTAGTAATATTAGGATTGCACGTGATACACCACTACAGATATATAGGTAGCTTGGGTATTTCTCTTTGGTGATATAATTTGCCTCAGGTTTGAATTGGTTAAAGTTTGAACGGAGATTTACATATCGTTTGGTATGTGAGTAAAGGTAAGTTAAGTTATGTAGAGAAAACAGTCACATAAAAAATGTACTTCTTGATTTTTCTGCTGTTATCGCTACCAGAATCTAAATAATTGCTTTCGCTTCTCTCGATAATAGAATCCTGTAATGTAATATAATGTAACGCTGCAATCTTATGGTCAATGTCAAAGCACATAGTATCTGCTAAAAATCAGCAAGACGAGACAAGTGGAAGTATTAGTGAAACTGAACCAGATCAATTTAGTAGTTATGGGGAGTACCCACAAACTACTTATTACTGTATATTTCTTTCGGACTATTTTATATAATACTGTGCACATACTTCAACATCATACAAGTGGCTTAAACCATTAGGTAGTAGGTAAGTAAGCTACCTGGGTGTATAAATTACTACTTTGTCCATACTGCATGCAAAGCATAGGTACACAGGTAGTAGCAGCTATTATTATTATTACTGTGTGGTTGGTGGACCAAGAGGAGAGTTGAAGTGGTAGCAATAGTGGTAGCATTACGAAGATTGAAGGACGTGTCTGCTATATTGTTGTGTTTCGTCGTTATTTATTCCGCTTTTCTATATTATGACTACCTCCGATTTAGCTCACTTGATAAACTGGATTCTGTCTAAACTTTGCTTATTATGCTTCTACTCTATTAGTTTACCAAATCAACTGGATCATATTGTGTACACAAAAACCACTTTTGCTTTCTTATCACGACACAAGTCACTGTCATTTTCTTCTGCCCCATAATTCCTCTTCCTTTTCCAGTGTTCTTCCATAATAATAACTATAAGCATGCGTAAGCCCCCTATACTCTAGCAAGAATTAATTCTGTTGATTAAAACTTTTGCATATTATGCATTTTTAACAAGCCCGTCATGTGCCCACTCCAAGATATTTTCTGCTATCGTGTGCTACTTACATAAATAGATACATCGTAGTCATCTCTGTAGCTATAAAACGCTATATTTTCTTTACTGCGCCAGAAATGTCTACAGTTGACAGTTCAAAACATATTGTAACAATATTACACTATAAGGATGGCTACCTACAAAATATTATAAGTTCTTTACTTTACAAGTAAAGTTTATTTCACTTTTTTAAATGTACATGTGAATTTAATTGTTAAAACAGCTTTCAGTGATTTTTATAACATTTGGATTTATTCTTTAAACATCACACTATTAGATGGAAGCCTCCTGCGTGCAGAATTAAAATGTTATGAAATTCACTGAAAGCTGTTTTAACAATTAAATTCACATGTACATTTAAAAAAATGAAATAACTAAACTTTACTTAGGAAATCTCTAAAGTAAAGAGCTTATAATATTTTGTAGGTATAGTTATCGCTATAGTGTAATATTTTTACAATATGTTTTGAACTCTAGACATTTCTGGTGCAGTAAAGAAAATATAGGGTTTTATAGCTACAGAGATGACTACGACGTATCTATTTATGTAAGTAGCACACGATAGCAGAAAATATCTTGAAGATAGTAAAAATACTTGGAATTTTCTCTTCCTTATTAAGGTCGAAGTCAGGAAAACGAGAAATGCGTAAAGTGTTTTATTGCGCTGTAACATCCAAAGGAGAGAAAATTCCTTGCTGCTTACCGCTTACTTAACACATACTTAAGGAATAGTTAGCCCCCCAAACTGATTCTGTAATCACAGAGTCATGCAAGTGTATAAAAACAGGAAAAACTCGGTTTTCCTTGGAAAATCTTCACTGTATTGCATTGTTTTTTCTACGTGTAATCCTCATACCACAATCTTCATAAACTCTTATCATTTTCCCTATCTAGCCATAACAAACCCAAAAAACCTGACAGCAAATGCTGCTGTCTATAAGACTGTCCTGACTTGGCTGCAGATTGCTATTCACATTACGCATGATATTATATGCTTAGTAGTAGGAGAGATGAAAAACTTCTGATTAAGTTGTTAGCGTCAGATGAATTTTATTGCTCTTTTAATGATACAGTCGACGCATGCAGTTACATGATTTTCTTTCCAGAACTGTAGAAACATATGCTGCATTCACACAGAAGCAACACAGTAGTAGACAAAAGTGAAAATCTTAATGTTAATGATAATACATATCTGAGTGAATGCTTACGCAATTAAATACAGAACTAATCCGTAATAGTTTCACTTTCAATTCTTCAATTCCCTGCTGCTTCTCCTGTCCAAACAAACAAACACTTGGGTGGCTCTACTAGTTAGCTTTTGTAGAACCATCAGCATTTTTACGATTATTTACTTATCAGCAACCTCAGCTTAGACAAAAACTGCTACTACTACTACTTTCGTCATGTAAAGAACACATTAGTACAGCTACACTTTTACAGTGCCATATAATACAATGGAAAATCGTTTGTAGTCTGCTGGTATATACAATAGTTAATTAATCTCGGCATTTGAAGACCCCAGACGTAAATTACGCAAAATTGTTAGTTCTATAATCATTTGAAACGAAAAAGTAATTCATTTCATTTATATGACTGCAATGTAGTATCTGTATAGGAATTTTCGGTTCATAATTCATTGTCAAATTCAGTGGTGGTTAGTCATTGGGTGAAAAAGTGACGAGAATGCTTGGTACATGTAAAGAGCTACATGGCATTCGCGTGTATCGTGTACACAGCTCATGATTGGCACTCGACCACACCAGCAAGTGAAAAACTCTCCTTTCTTCTTCACAGCAAGCGAGAAAAAGTTGAAATTTTCTTCGCCTTGTTTGCATAGCCACTAACTATTGCATCTCTTTATAATATGATACTTCTTATCATACGCAGTATATCAAAGCCAGTAAAAACTCGACTGTTTGGCAATTCCTGTGTATGTATATGCAATTTCACAGAAAATTAAAGGATGCGCATATTAGAAAGACCATCATATAGATTTTCTCTGCAGGTAGAGAACTTGCTTATTAAATACACGTTAAAATGGACAAGTATACCATCTTGTAGCAGATAGTCCAGTAGAAACTATGCATTAACGAGATATAAGTTTACCTGTCCTAATAATCTTTCTTCATTGAGAAAATTCATCAATTAACAGTCAGAGCAGGACTATCTGGTCAAGATAAAATCCCCATTCACTTATTGTTAGTTGATGTGGCTTCTGTTCATCTGCCTCATGAACTCGACTCATCTCGTTTGGCTGGATCTGGATTCCTCCACTTGGACTTTGCATGCCCGTGCAACTCTCCATGAAATTGATTGCCAGCATTCTGGTTTGATTACAATTACAAGCAGAAACGAAGGTGATGGGATTCAAGATACTTTGAACTGGCTACTGACACGGAATTTGCATGGTTAATGGTATTAGCAATTCGTGTTGTTTTTCTGTTCCTTCAATTTTTATACGTGTCATCATTTGCCTTATATATGCCACTGTTATACCGCAGAGTGAAATCTCATCTCTCAAGAATGCAGTTACCACTTTGGCACTAAGGTAATATAGGTGGGGACATTTTCCATACAATCAATGTCTTAGCTCGTATCTCAATTGATTTAGTTAGTTATAATACATAATAGATTGGACACATCGAAAAGTACTCGGCATACCATTTATAGGTAAATTAACATAATAATGCTTCAAGTCAGGTTTATCACAATGAGTCATTAAGATTTTACTGGATGTCCATACATACAACTTGCTTTAAACTCTTTTAAGATTTAAATGGCAGCTATAGTTTAAGCCATCGAGAATGACGCTTACCTAATAAATTATGCACAAACACTCAATCAGATCTTACCATCATAACTATAACTAACTCTCGTTGCAATATTTACCTATTACATTTGCATTTGAAATTGATTTCTATATGTAGGAGCTTGTTTCTATCTGTAGGAGTGGCAAAATATTTAAAAATGGATTGTATACAGATCAAGTTTCAATTTTTACTATACAAATGTCAAACTGAGATTGAGCATTCAAGTTTAGTAATAAACTTCCCCTGTATGACCAAACATTGTGACAGTGCTGTTTACGACTTAATAAAGTTTTGAATCCATTTACAGAATTAACACATCTCTCTATGTATAGCAGATAATAGATTGAGACTGTCTCCATTAACACACAGAAGACTTGTAGAGTACAATGTATGAATAGAATGATGTATGTGAAACAATGACTTTTAATGTATCGACAAATCTTTTAGAATTTCAGTAGGTACATATTTCTTGTAACACAAGTTACTTACTTATTTGAAGTTACACTAATAGTACTTTAATAGAAGTATTAGTATAAATCTACACACTACCACAGTAGTCTATATAATAAGTAATGATGAGAGTTTAATAAGAATGCAAAGAAAGGTAACAGATTGGCATTCTTAATTAGCGTGCGTCGTCTGAAGAAGTATTGAAGTTTGTTACACGGACGGGTATGTTTAGACACACGGGTTGATCAAGTTAATTTTTCTGTGGTAAAGTTGCTGCATTCTGCTCTTGTTGTGTGTCATCACCAGCTGAATGAACTGTAGACAATTATAAACAGTAGCAGAAAGTTATAAGGAACTCTGCCATTACTTGGTAGACCCACGTCCTATGCTGTCATGAAAAGACAAATGAATATCAAACATCAAAGCAATAAATGACATTTTTCTTGCTCTGGCAGCTTTCGATCAAAAAAATGAAAGCCTGCCATTGCAATAACACATTCTTACATCTCGAAGATCAACTTGCACAGGTTATGATTTTTATGATCGTGCTAAGACAGACTTTCAGCATGCAGCTAATATAAATCAGGTTTCGTTTTCAATTCTTTCTCAATATTTAATAACACATTTTTACAGAAAACCTACTAAGCTGCCAACAAGCAAAACAACTAATCTTTTACATACAGCGAATGTTACACCATTTTATGGACATCGAGAGGCAATTGCAATTCAATCCATGGAGGGAGATCTAGAGAGAGAGTGAAAATAAAGGAACAAGAATAGAATGATGCCTTTGTAATGTTTGCTACACACAGTGCGTCACGCTCGATGACGATTAACTACCCGTGAAAGAGTTTTTCTTCCATCAAAACATTCACAACGCTGTAGTATGTACATTAAGCGTATTTGCATACACATAATATTATCTATGTATAATATGTAAGTACATACATTCAAACTTATAACCGTAACCACCTGTTGCACACACACACATAAGAAATTATAACTTATGACTCGTATTATCCACGCTACCCCTCTCTCTTTAACCTGTAGCAGTTTTTCTGCTTGTGCTTTTCCTTTACGAAGCAAGTAGTAATCTTTTATTGTAGCAATAATCTTATGATGTATCGCAGACATATTTTACTTGCCCATAATGCAAAACAGTACAATGTAAAATAAAATTAGTTGTGTTTTTATAGGAAACTAATTAATGAGCATGAAAAGTAGGTGTAAACTCAGAATTTTATTTGTTCAGCAAGGGAGTCGTGATGAGCTGTTTGTCTACTACTGTAAATTGTTCTGGTGTATGCACCGTCTCAGTTGACGGGAGGAACTGATAAGGAAAGTCAGCAAGTGCTAACGAGAACTATTCTTCTTCCATCACCTAACTTTATTAATCTCGTTAAATTGCCTTCTTCAGCTTTAATTTATGCACTTTTCCCTGTGCAGATAAAACAGATAGAAATTCAAAAGCATAATTTACTTTTACACATTTTAACTTACAAAAACTTATATAGTAATTAAGACAATTTAGTACAGGGTAATCTTTATTCAATCTATGATATTATGGACCTTTTTTGAGAGAATGGTTTTTTACCTTAAAAATTGAATTACTACCACACTTAAGTAGTGTAATATTTACGATTGATAGAAAGCAATGAAACAGAATTCTGTGAATTCTCAGAATAATGACGGGGATTAAAAAATATTTTCTGACTCAGGTTGGCGAACCTTGATGTAGATTGTGAGAATATAAGGGATTTCTGTATTCCAGTGGCTCTAGGGTTTTTTACAGTACCCTTAAATGGCACATCCACATTTTATCCTTCATTTCCACGCTAATAGTCTAGAATTAGTGAATAGTAGTTGGAATACTTAATCCCGCCCACAAAAATGCTAACTATGGTTTCACTACATAAAATTGCAGTGTGATTACATGAGCTACAGTCAAGTGAAGCAAACTCGCGTGCAGCACAGCATACCATTTCTCTCTGTGTGGAGATAATACATGCACTGTGTGTGTGTGTGTACCTTGTTGTACCTTTCTATTGCCTGCCCAACGAATTAGAATAATATTATCTTTGCTCTTTCAATACTTCAATACGCATTACATGATGGTACTCAGTACATACTGAGAGGATGATCGGGTAGGAAAAGGTAAAAATGACTGGCAGTAGTAGTGGCATAACAATTCATGCAAAAACTTGAAATATCCGTTCAGATTACATTAACACTGTGCTGACTGACTGAAACTGACTGAACTGGACTTGCCGTGTATACGCTATGCACTTGACTGCAGTCACAAAAACTAGACATATTACACTGCAATACAATTTATTAGTTTCATTGAGGAAAATTCATCAATTTGAACACACATCAGGTATAAGGGAAAGAGAAGAAACACCATTCATTCTGTCTTGAAATTATTTTTGTGTAAGTGTCGTATATCTTCCATATTATCATTATTTTTAAATTCTTTGCATAGTCAACAAATAATCGAACTACGCAATGCATATTGCATACCTATGGTAAAACGCAAGATTGCTTTTATACTGGTACTTTGATACACGTTTAAAACAGTCTTGTACCTATTGCAATGCTATTTAGGTATGTGATGTACCTAATAATATTACTAAACCACTCTGCGATACTTCTAACATATTCAAAGTACATCAGCCTGGTGAAAATTAGCAAATGCCACTGCAATCTCCTTAAATAATCTTTATCTTTAAATCTCTGCCGTATACTTGACTGACACTTTGTCTTTTGTCTAACCGGTTGCTCTCCCAGAAGAATGAGCTTATTCTTTTCTGGTTGTATAACCAAATATTTTTGCTCTTTTACATACAAATAGAGCACTTATATTATTTAACTACTTCTTACCTTGTATCTGTGGTAGTTTATCTAACACTTTCCTCAAAAGCTATATATCAAAATTACTTACTTATTCTCACGTAGTGTTCCTTCCCTACTTAATCACTAATGGTCAGAGTTCTCACGTTGGCCCGACGCAATAATTTATACGAACTTTATTATGTATTTGTAATATTAAATCGTAATTTTCTATGATGCATTAGCGAAGAAGCTGAACTGTGTAAAAATCAACAGTATTAAAATTCTGTAGAGGCTGTTATCACAATGTGGAAGAAAAGTTGGCACAGGGTAAAAGGAACTGATTATGGATGATGTATAGCAGTTGTGTTCTTATTGCGATTAGTATCAGTGGCATGAATCGAACTTGTTATCTATTTATCGCAAAAAATTTTAATCATTGTATATAAAAATCGCCCAAGATCAAAGGAGTGACTGTCATGGTGGAAATACTTAGGAGTGATATGTTGCAAATATTTTTCGCTCACTAACTAACGCAAGGGTGTAAATTTTCATTTGCCGAATTTGTAAAAGATAATGATTGTTATGATCAACGCTTACGTTACAAGTTCACACTACATTATGCCCACAGTTTATAGTGCCTGCATATAGCAAAATGCATTTACACGAACTAAGTAGTTATCTTCCCTTTTCTACTACATACAAGTACCTACTGGATTTGTATTATATTCGAAATTGTACATACACAAGTTGAGTATTACGGTAGCGGAGTAATTTGGCTACTTAAACTGTTGTAGTTGTATTCAAATACATTCCAAGAACAGCAAGTTTTTTTCTTAATCACATTTAATGTGTGTACCCGGATAACAAAACCAATCTTCTAATCCAACAATTAAGGATGACATCTGAAGCTGAAATAAAAATATTTTTATAAACAGTTGGATGCGTTAACTCAATCATTGTCTATTATAATGATTGTTCTAATTAAAGACATTGCATAATGAATTGGAGCCGGCATAACATGCAATGTCGGCTCATTACGAGTTGTCTGTGTCTTGAGTTTGTGTCGACGTAAATGTCTACTTTAAGAGTTACATTGTTACATATGACAGACTATTTAATTCGAACACGTGCACTGGTTCTTTTATTTCTACTTTTATTGCAAATATTACATGAAAATGTTTTTCTACTCAGGTAGCTACAACGTACAACTTTGCGTTAATGCGATTTTAATTCTTGAGCAGCACACACACACATATTAATGCAGAATTTTTTCAAAACATACCACACCCAATAAAAGCTGATATGTTTATTATCTGTGCACATGCTGACTTTGATCAAATCATCATGCAGAGTCCCTTCGTCAAGTTTTCAACCATTTATATACTACAAGAATACGCACCTTTATGTCTGAAATTTTTATGTCCATGACAAGGTTAGGTCGTATCGTTATTACTTTCCTTCGGTTATATTATAGTAATAACATGCACCGACACAAATGCTACTGCAGACATAAATACATTATAATATAGTAGAATCCTTACAACAGGCACGTCATACTTTCTATGATATTACACACTCGAAGGAAAATACAAAAGCAATATCTATGTATAAACACATGAATAATTTTTATTGGGTTATTAATTTATATGATAATGTCTCTACATTATCTCCGCGAGTCAATCTTTCAAAAGTCATAGAGGAGTAGAAGTAGAAGGGTGCAGCTGAGAGAGTCTGCACCCATCTGGAATTGCAAATGTGTCATTTATGATGGAAAAACGGGTATAAAATGAGATCTAAGCAAGTCAAATTAAATATTGAGCTTTATATTGGCATATTATTACTTATTATCATTAATTCTTACCTGTCAATCGTAAGGGGCATATTAAGAGCATAGGAAACGTCTGAGAGAACTCAGAAGAAGACAGAAGCCGAAAGGAAATAATATAGTTCAGAAAAACAGAGCATTTAGTACAGTGTGGAGAGAGTGGCAATACTTTATGTGTACACACAAGACACAGCCTATGCACACCTGTTACTTTCCATACGAGCAGTCGCATACGCATTCGCACGTTGCAGAGTAGTCCGGGCAATTATGCATGAGCTGTGCAAACGCTAGCCCTCAGCAGTATCAACAATGATTGATTGTACAGAACAGATCTATACATTTTTCCATTTCCACTACAGTAGAACTATTATACACTAACACAACAAAGCTCTACAGTTTAATACCCTGTGTATTTTATAACATTGAATTTTTATCAGCAATAAGATCCAGAGTAGTATAATATTATTCAGAGAGTTATTTAATGTATTAGTATACCTCTCTCACATCTTGTAGTCAGCACTACGACTACTGCCTACTACTTAGTATACTTACAAGAGATAGTGATAGTAGTAGTCGTAGTTTTGAAGAGATGAGCAGAAGATAAAGAGTCAAATGATTATATAACAAGTACAACTCGTACTACTCAAGTCAACTTTATCTATCGGCTCGAGCTGACGCTCTAGAATATCATTTAAATATACGTTGTTTTCTTCGTATCGGAGCAGAAGCTTTTGCAAACTCCCTTCTTCGCTATTATAATCACCATCATCATTACCATTCTACGACTTTGTATTGAATACATTACTTAGAGCTTTATACAGCCTTTGGTAGTAATGTGCTTGCAGGGTTAGCTCCAGTTTACTTTTCATTTTTACTCGAATGCAATTCGAATTGCAGGGCAGAGAGTCGCAAGCCAGACAACCTTAAAAAGTAGATCTCTTTGAAATTAATTAGCAAAAGCTATGCATCAATAAACAGAGAACTTGAATTCGAATTGCATTACAATCCAGTCTATGTCTTTGACCGGGACTATAAAATTGGAGTATCTGGAGCTCACTCTCTCAGTCGTTTCCATCGCTCCTTCTTCATATCCAATGCAAAACAAACTCATGGAAAAAATTACACCAAACTTGCCAGATATTTATGTATTTTACATATTGTTAATTCCTCCACTAAAGTAAAAAACGCTCTGGTAGTAATATGTAATCAATCGAGAAAAGGGACAGGCCAATACAGATACAAGACAAACCTACGTGCTATTGTAGTTTATATTGTTTTGTAAAAAACAAACAAAACGTATTATCGTTTGTAAGAATCTGCACTATTTACTTTATGTTACCTGAATCATTTACATACCTAGAAAATCACGTGCATTCAGTTTTAGGGATGTGTATGTACAAACAAACAATCTGTAGGCATACCTAAACAAATAGAATAGAATAAAATAAATCACTTCCAATCAATCAAGAATTTACAAATACTAGTACATTCAGTGCAGTGATTTAAGTACATGTATTGCCCGTGAAGGATCATTGTCATATTGCCAATCCAGTGAAACTCCTTTATAATAAAATAAGTGATATTTTTACCGCAAATATATTTAGATGAGTTGGGTCTTGAATGTAAAAGGTTGTTCGTTAAGTAGCGAGTGATTTACTGCGAAACAACAGGACAGAAGAGCAACCTGAAAAACAACAAAGTGAAAGAAGAAGTTTCTTTCTCCTAAATTAAAGTGTAACTCATCAAGCACTCACAACAGTAATTAAATCATATAGTAAACATTACTGTTTTACATACGATTATATCTGTATTCTGTGTGTATTGTAGGCACACACTACATACATAATTTTACCTTTTAAATAAACTTACTTAGATAAAGCCACGGAGAGGAGAAGAATGCTTCTCGAAGCTTTATAGGCACAAAGACCATTTCCACAAATCAAATTACCAGCAGGAATTCCGAAACAAATTAATTCATTTTATGACTTAATATTTTAAACCAGCGGGGTACTTAAAGCTTGAAACATGATGCTGTACTTACATCATAATGACCACGGAGCTATGTTCATTTGCTAAGTTGGAGTTTAGCAGCTTCCTTAGCTGAATCCTCATATTGTCAGCATAAGCATCCCGTCTTTCTTGCGGCATACGTTCACAAGACTAAGAAAAATGTTGTTTGTCTTTCTTGAAACAGAATTACACTTGCCTTAATTTTAATGTGGCCTACGGTCTTTGCTCAGACGAAAATCTACAAACAGATAATAATGTAATATGCCTACCTACCTACTTAAAAAGTCAACCGTCAACTGTAGTGCAATTTAAACGAATCTTCCAAGGCTTTCATACAAGCCGATGCCGCAATTAATGAAATCTTAGATGATCCAGTTAATGTGAACAGTGTACACACAAACGATTAGCTGTTTAACGCTCTTGTTGCCCTTTTCAACTTTTCAAGTGCGCACCCAACCTCATTGGTAGCTCTTAGCTTTTACATAATCATTAACAGTGCGATTTTCATGTGTGTTTGTATTCTGTGGGAAAAACAAGGTAGGTTATTTAATTACCGAAGATACAATTACATACTTTACATACTACTTGCACTCTATATCGTTAGCAGATAATCTATATAGGCCATAACCTATTAAATATATTTGTATTTAGTATGTTATGTGTTTTAGTAGATTAAAGAATAGAGTTGGTAATATTATATGTACTAACTTTTTTACATAATACAGTATATCGTGTGTACTTTATAGTTTTCCAACCTTTTGACCGCACTGATAATAATTTGCTCATTTTTTCAAGCTGTTGCTGTCTCCAGATGAATATACGTTATGTATTTGAGAGATGAATAGAAGGAACAAAACAAGGAACATAAAACAAGTCTGACTAATAGGGCGCAATAAATTCGTCGCTTAAATAAACGCACAAAGATTGAAAGACAAGACAAAATATCGCCTTCCCTTGCTGTAAATCCTCCACTCTGTCTTTTCTATGATTTCACACGCTAGTATTGCCTCTTATAAGAGATAGAGACGCGTTTTGCAAACATGTACTCAAGAAATTGATCTTATAAGGTGAAACACGTCCTTTGACAGGTTATAGTGCACTAAGTACACACTATGTTTCTTTGGCATATTCATTACATGATTTTATTATAGAATGTTAATATTATATTATATTTCATGCTACCAGCTAAAAACAATACGCACGAACATTTACTATCATTAGTTTAGTACCACAGTAATGATATAATATAAGCACACACCCTAAAAATTCCCTTTTGAATTTTATATGGCACAGTCAATCTTCCTTTCATGTACTGATGACTTTTAATTGGAAGTTTGAGCAATTCTATTGTTACTTGTTTCAATACAAGTAAAAGTATTGCATTCTTCGTACAGAACTATACGAGTAAGTAAAAGTGGAAGATTTAACACATTAACAAAAACAATGACTTATTGGTACTACACGTGAGTACATGCTGTATATAATTGCGAGTGATCTAGACCTGCCACTTGGAAGTGGCAGTGTTATAGTGTTCTATATAAAAAGGTTTCGATTGCTCGTCTCACAAGAAGATCGTAAAAGAAACCTAAAGCCGCAAAACGATGATGAGCAGCAGATTTTTTTATCGACTCATTGTGAAGCAAACCTCATCAAATCCGCTTTGCTCGTTGCGGTTTAGTAGTTGCTTGCAGTAATTTCTTCTGAAAGTCTCCATACCTACTTAAATGAAAACACCCCGCGACGTGATGTTTACTTTGACTGCAATTTGACGTTTAGCTATGCACTAAGTTACTCCTGAGGTTTATCTACCAGCAAAATCAACAAAATCAATATATAGACCTTATACCTGTTTACTGCGGACGTGAGGACTACATCTTTCTACCAAAAGACTCACACTGTGTACTATGACTTTGTTCCACACCTGCAGAAGACCTTCCAAACAAGAAAGGACAAACCCTACAGTGAGATATATGTACAATATTTAATCTCATTGATTTTATCTTCTGTGTATCCAACTGACTTACCGCCACCACCACCACACCACCGCTTGCAGTTACAACAGAAAGAATCATACGCGATATGAAAACTAATCTACACCAGGTAATTAATAATACGAGTACATTCGTGGAAATTTAAATAGCACACACCTCCTTCGACATACAGAAACACACTTGTAGCACTTTTAAACATGTATAAGTCCCAGTAAAGATAAAGCGATACCATACAAAAACACAATCCCTTCAAGATAACACACATATTATTTTATTTAATAATTGCCAGGAGCAAGTCCCACTGCTAATAACAAAATTAAGTACCTACTACCTACACAGCCATCTGGAAATCGACTTATACTTACGAATCAACATTTTTATTGCTAACCACGGTCACAATTAGATTTACAATATTAGGGACGAACTACTATAGATAAGAGAATTATCATTATTACAGATACTACAAACCTTTAAACATTAGGCTTATGCATAAAAGCGATTAATGCAATTCTTAACTGCAGCACTCTTTTGTATTATACTGACTTTGTCTTATAGGAACTATATTTCATTTATAGTAACTTTGGTTGGGGTGTCAGAAGAAAGACTGTCTAAAAATATCTGGTTTATTGTAACATGTAAGTTGCAATAGGTGTTTGCTCATCACGATTTCGTGTCATGCTCAACAGTTTTTGTAGCAATTTAAAAAGAAGATCGATTGATTTGATTAAATTAATTGTCTCTAGATTGGACCTCTGCTGTAAAGGTACTAATTGTAAAATAGGATCATCCCACAATCAGAAACCGTAATTAAGTCATAACGGAGACTTGCATTGTATGCATTCAAACGATCCTATTAAACATACGCCGAATTTAAATTGCTTCTACAGATATACAGTCCAAATTTTTGTACCTATTTGTTGTGTGTGTATGTATACACTAACAAACAAGTAAATGTTCCCCAACGTCTACTTACACTAACTATACTGTATTGGGAAAAAGACGAAGGTAACTCTATTAGGGGTAACACATAGGGAGATGACGACATACACAGGAACAAGTAATGCAATCTTGCTGAAGTTACTTTTATATATAAAATTGGATTTCCTATCGAAATAATCATCTCATTGCACAAGTACCTACAAGATTACGATATAATTGGCAGCTAGCAATTTTCGCTATCAAATGTATTCTTTTCAGTCTGCAAAATATTTGGATGAAACAATTTGGCACAAATTATGCGTGTTAGCTAGAATTAAAATGCAACGCAGCTATTGTTAGTTGTCAGACGACGAAGCTAAATAAAGTTATGGGCTTGTTATGTGCTCGCACAACATTTGCAAATTAAATTGCAACATAGAAGCAAGTGTAATTACATATATTAATGTTTACTGAATCAAAAATTGATCTAATTTTAATAATACATGATTATACTACCTACCTTGCTGTTTTGTAAATCTATCTGTACTTTTTAACCAATATAAAAGTATGTATTGTATCCAAAGTAAATATCTACAGGAGTTTAATTCGTGTGTGTGCTACTTGTTAAAGAAATCTTGACCCTTCCCATTTTTGAACCTGCCCTTCCAGAACAAGCTAAATTTGTTGTTGAGAAGTATTTTTATAACCCTGCGGATGATTAGGATTAACATGCCCATCTATATATATATATATATACAGTAACTTACATATATCCTCTAGCATTTTCTCTGTAAGTTTTATTTGCTCTTGTAGAATTTACATTGTTTTCATACCTTGCATTATGATAATGATAGGAGTAGGCTTGTCAATAATGACGCTATTAGTCCTAAAGCCAGTAGCTCACACGAAACAGTGTCTTAAGCAGCCATCAAAAATCATTTTCAGCTTTTTATCAAAAATACATTAGGTAAATTGGCATATAGGAGATAACATAATGACCAATTGATGGTCTTGATGATCTTCTGCGTTGTAAAACCCCACAACCAGAAAACAGTGAGAGACTCCAAGGGGTTGGTTTACCTTCCTGAGCAACAAGTTGTAGTCCACTCGCTTTAGAACATTTACATGTGAGCAATAAGCATCTAACTCCTATACGTGGTAATTAATGTCCTTGTGTGCCATTAATATTCTGAAAAATTCACGTCATTACAGAAGTCATGCACGGAGGATTTTCTTGTGCCACAATTGAACCATATTTTACTTAGCAGGAGCAAGACGACTATATATGTAGAATCGTGACAGCCTCTTCTTGCTCTTGTAGTTCTCCCTCTCTCTCTCTTGTGTAACTCCAATCATTCCTGTGCTCATCCCAGCAAACAAGACGGTAAATCGAAATTGAAATTACTCTATCAATTGTAACGATGAGTAGAGAGCGTATTACCGGCACCTGCGAGTCAACAGTTAGCACTAGCTGAGAGATACTGACTTAACTTGTCTGTCTCATGATGGTGCATGTCATTATGCATTTTTTAAACTTAGAACAAAAACCTGTTGGTGGAGCATTATATAACGTGTATAGTGATTCGCATCTTGAATATAAATATGTTTACGGTCAAAAAATTGTTCCGCATTTTTCAAAACACAATCACAGAGAGGGATTGATAGGCATTCAAATAAAAGCAGACATGCTGGTGCTGGCTGAGGATAACTTGCTAATATCTCGTCACATTTTTATTTTCTTCGCCCATGATCCCAAAGGCATTTCAGACTGATACAGAATGCATTGTAGGTACTAGGCAATATCAATCAAAAAAAATCCCATTAACTGATTACAACTATCGGTGCAACCTACGACATTATATGTGTACAAGTACGTATACATTATTCAGCAGCATCCAAATGTTCTGTGAAGAATTACGAGCAAGTAGGCATATCCATGATTTATACAAATGACGAGGTTGACGAACGCTTTCGCTTTTATTAAAGCCTTCGTAATTTCATTATTGCAAATTATCTCGACTACGCAGTGGACAACAGTGTCCGGGATATTGATGGCTGCTAATTATAAAGAACTAAGTTAAAAGTAGAAATTGAATGTGTGTTTGAAATTAATTGCTCGTCAGATTTAGGTGCATCCCTCTTGTATATATTACTGGCACATTCTTATGTAAATTAAAACACTAGTAAGGTGGAGGATGTATATACTCAAAGAAGAAAAACATAACATAAACACAGACAAGAAATACACAAGACTTTCCTTTATTTCTCATCTTGATCAAAACTTTTTAAGAAATAAAGTGAGCTTGACATATCTCAGTGTTAAATTGATTGCATTATTTATTCAATTCAAATAAATTAAAGAAAAATAATAAGATTATGTCAACTCATCAAACATGTCAAGATGATTCTTTTTCGCATCAGTACACGAGGCGTGACGAAATTTTAAATAAAATATTCCGACAAGACTATACAGCCTTAGATTAGGAGGACTGTAAAAAGTAAACAGGTTAGCTCAGGGCTCAGGCTGAAGCCATTAGCACACAATGACAATTAAACATGTTTTTGCTCTTAATGATCGCGATTTAATGAATACAAACACACAACCGCAGTAAAAATTAATGAATGAATTATAGTTATGTTTTTCTCTTGCACCATAGCCATAGAATTATTGTGGCAGAATACTATACGGACTTACCATGCCTATAAAATATGGTAATGCATTGACGTGTCATTCATAATTCAGTACCCACATAAAATACCAATCTTGAACTTCTATTACCGCACCGAAGGTGGTGAACTTTTTCTTTCAAATGAATACCGTGAAGCTTTAATCGACTTAATCCAATCTTCCAATCACGTAAAACTAGTACCAATATTGACACACACTTCGCCCCTTTGTTTGCGATATTCACATTGCATATTAAACATCAAGGCAACATTTTATGGATTTTTAATATGGAACAGTTTTACAACAGATAGGTAATCTTTGTATTAGTAATTCGTTTGCAATAAAATGTAAATTAGATGTGTACAATAGTTACAGGCACAGTCTAGTTGTACCATGTGGCCAAATTTCAGTGAAAAAAGAAAGGTCATCTTATCGTTTTAATTGACGATTCATCATCCCTATATGTGGTTTTAAGGATTTATATTCTCAGTGGATCAAAGAAATCGTACTATTAGATTGTGAAATGCAAAGTAGTAAGCATAAAAATTCAAGTGTACTATTCAATTGTCTAATTGGGTATTATTTGAATGTAACTTAACATTGATCCAAGTAAAATAATCTGATTTTCTTTTCTCAGTGGCAGTGTTCCACTTAGAAAACACTAATGCCAAGGTACACTAGCACTGGCTCTATTGTCATTCATAATTTGTTTCTAATTACATTCATGAATTTCATTTGGCAAGATAGTTCTGTCATTGCTTATTTAAATTTGGTATGATAAAGAATGTAGGAAACAATAGGTTCGGTATGAAATATGCATATTATTTATTTGTTTGAAAAATCATTTCATAAATATATCTGTTTGGACAATAGGAATTTACAAAGATGAAATTGGCGATGACACTCGAATTCTTCCAGTGTACGCACGCAAGGCAGAGAAATGTTAACTAACTTCATGAGACTGACAAAGCCTAGCCTTAGTAAACGACAAGTGAAGAGCATTATTTAGAAAAACAATGCTGTTTCATGTCAACGTAAGGCCAAAACCATAGAATTCTCATTGTTCAAGTTGTAAATCAACAGTTAGGATTTGTGACTTGAGAATGCATAAGTGTTCTAGACTGTCATAAACAATTCCAAGATTTCAGCTTAATTTAATGTGGTCTACTTAGTTCAAAATCAGAGTTATAACTACAACATTGTAGTAAATATAATAGTCTTCATCTTCATATAATAAGCAACAGCATATTCATGTTACGTAGTAATATATGTATACAGATCTTTATATACAGGAATGAATATCATATATACTTATTACTTAATACTTACGTAACTTTTCCCAATAACCTTCTGGGTTAAGCTTTTACTAATAAATACATAGAGGCGCGTACACCTTATAATATTAAGTAGCAGATACATTAAGTAAGTAGTACATGGACTTTATGTGACCAAAGTAAATCTGTGCGGTATACATTTCACATGCGTGTGTGTAAGCTTTGCTGTAATAAAGGTACAGACAGATATACACCTAGCGGTTTATGTATCTGTATATCCTGAGAACTCATCCCATAAATCTTATCAAAGATGAATATATTAGATCGTTAAGCAGGCTCAAAGCAGAGATAAACAAAAGAGATACGAGAGGCTCATGCTGGGCACAGCTACACGCTCAAGTTAACTCGACTCGTCTTCTCCGTCTCAAATCGTACTCTGTTACCATAAAAGACGCAAAGAAAGATTTAGACATGAAACACTGGGTGACTTTTCTCCGTGTCATGTCTCTTCGTTGGGGGCTCGGGTTATTTGCTGCTGGGATTTCGATTGCTTCACGTTGATAATTATGCGGTGTTGTGTGGTCATATCTGATCTTGTTGTACTACACAGCACAGTAGAATGAATTTACCTGAGTAGGTAGCACAAAATAACATACAGTTCATTTTTCTTCACATCCACATCCTTTTTAGTGTTGCACAAACTTGCATTAGTACCAGCCCCGCGTAGTATAGTACTACATATCTATTAGTCTGCGAGTCAACCTCAAACAGATTCGTATCAACGCGTTCTGAAAAGAAAAGAATCAGATCTACTAGAGCGAATTATTGCAAATTATTCAATGTTCATATTTTAGTACTGATTCTATGATTACACATTACAATACTATGATTGTTTTGTATTTTCATGCGTGCAAAAGAATCCTTGATAGAATAGAAATTGGTTCTGTACAAAGAAAGAATAAAAAACTGAGTTTTCAAAGTTTATGCGATACGATGGAAGAAAATATATTGGGAACACCATGAAATCTTTTATGGTACACTTTTCATGAGGGTTTACTTCGACATTAATCTACAGTAGTCAAATCAAGACACGACGAATTTTTTACAAAGTTATTGTTGTTGATTTGTAACACGTAGTATTTATAAGAAATGCACGAATCGCAACAAGCCGCACCGAGATCGAGAGTAGGTACAGATATTTTACGCTTCAGACTCCTTCGGAGGATTTCATGTGTTGTAGTCGTAGTGTAAAGCAGCCTTGTTGTAGTTTTATATTGTATGTGCATGTGTGTACACCTGCAAGAAGCAAAAACTCACAGGGCAATTCTAACTGAAAAATTTATTGCACTTTATGAATGATGATGATAAATGAGAATTGTTTGAAGCTGCATTGTTAAATCAGAAATTGCAGTGTATGTATCTGATTTGATTTGTTTAATTTATATTATTGCAATCCTCTCATCTAAAGATAAAGTTACCCGCAGGATAAATAAAGTTTAGTAGATCATCATGATCATCATCATCAGTATCACAGTAAAGTAGGATTTCACAGTGAGATTTAACCAGAATCACGGCGTAGTAGCAGACATGGGGGCAAGTCAGGTTAATGAACAGCAATCTATTGCCCTGAATGACCATTGTTATAAAATGTAAATTATAATAGTCTTCTGCCGTAAGTATCTTTACTTAGGTTTTCTGCTTCACATTGAACTACTTGTTTTTTGAGACGAATTATCAACATTTCAACTTGCAGTTAGAGAGTATTGTCTTGTACATCAACGGTGACTTTGTAAAATCTTGTTTGTCCTCAGGTCACAAGATCTATACAATGTATCCTTAGATTATTGTCAAGTTCAAGAGCACTGTCAATGCAAAACCCGTAAAAATATGTTTATAACACATATAATTTCAACTGCTAGGTTTTATTGCACAAGTAATGCATTATACATGTAGCAAAATACACAATACTTTTTATCTCCTCTGTATTTTACAGATTTTTACCACAATTTAAACACAATGATGGTAGTCTTATCTTGTACTTAGGTGTAGTGAACTATTTCATTACTAATATATAAAACAAGCCTTATTTACAACTGAGTATAGAGAGTACAGAGTATGTATTACAATACGCGATAAAGCTTTACGTTTTTGACTTCAGGTACACGAGAAGATCATCGTATGCAATTGCACAGTTTAAACTTTCCACAGGTATACCTGTAATGTTTTTTTGTTGTGACATTTAAAATGATATCATTTTACTTACATGAGGTCCTGTCAGTGATTACTTAATAATGTTGACCTCAAGTTGCAAACTTGGTCAAAATTACGGATTCCCAAACCCCAAAACCTCAGCCGCCTGAGAAATAAGCAGCGTGTAAGATAATATAGACAGTATTAGTTGTCCATATCTTACATAATGATCTTTGTCTGCATGTTGTTTGTAAATAATAGCTCGTCAAATATGATAGCAAATCATTTTTCTCGCTATTGTTCCGTTGTTGATTTAAAAGCAGAGCAAAAGAGTTGCCAATATATGAAGGAGTCTTTTTGCTCCATTATATATGTACGTATCAATATGATCATTTTCCAAACACTACTGGGACTGATACTTTGTTGAGTTTGAATAATGCTGTTGATACTAAGGCACGTATTTATATGTGTGTAAACGTTGATTGCTTTGAATGTAACAAGTTGCATTGTGGAGCACAATATAATACCGAAAGTGCACCAGTTATGTGTAAAAGAACTGTGCAGAACATCCAGCGAGCGTCTTTCTGAACTGAACTGAATTAATTACAGGAGCATCAATACTACAAAACAAGTTTAGCAAGAAACTGCGATAAAAATGTAGCTGAGCGAGATGAAAGGATGCTCTATAATAAAATCTTTGCTGATGGGATACATCCTATATACCAATAATGCGAACGAAGCCCGTGTGCAGATGTCACGTAATGAGAAAGAGGGTTTGATATTTATTAGCAAATATACCACTAAATGCATATTTAGCATTTACTATTTGTATTTTCTCCTCAGAATTACGTCATCATAAGCTCATATCATTACAATTTTTCTAATCAAGCAATCTGTATTATTTTTCAACTTCCATTTTGCATTTGCACTAGATGCGGTGAGCAATTCATATTCTAGGACAGTAACAAACAATTCTTTCAACTTTATCTGGAACTCGTTTGCTTTGTACCTGTAATGGTAAATAAGATTGCAGAGGAATATATACCGCATGCATTCTCGCTCACCGCAGTTTCATTACTGATCTAAAGGTTGTACATAACAAACATGCAAGCAGAGACAGACGACGTTTTTTATGAGTGTCAGTGGCATACCTTCAAAAGTACGATTGTAGCTTGCGTCAAAGTTGAGGTCAGGATGATTTATTTTAATACTACCTTGAGCTGAATTGAACATTAGATTTTTTCCTCTTGGGGCCATAGGAGGTTATTGTCTATCCGGCTATCCGGATTTTCTTCCTCCAGACAGACTTAACTAGTGTTAAAGTAAACGTAGTGTAAGATTGCTTTTGATTTTCCTTTCATTTTTGCTTAGGGATACTTGGAACTACAATAACTCAGGGAATTAATTGTTTGTGGCATGATATGGTAAACAGAGTGTATTCTGCATCTATAATTGGTTACATGATTTCCATACAAACGAAAGCAGTAGCAAAATAAAAGTCTGCGTTTTTATATAGTTACGTACAAGTATGGGTTGTGTAGTATTAAAGTAATTCGACTACCACAAGTTAAAGTTGTCTACCTGTTCTCTGGAGTAGAGGTAGCTAGACGTAGAGGTAACAACCGTTCTTGCACACGAGTAGAGTGTGTAAAGAACCCGAGATAAAAAAGTGTGCCTGTAATTTTCAAAAAATACTTTTGAGAAATAACAGAGAAACAATAGAAGAAGAATAAGTTGCTTTACCACCTACTGGACAACCGTAGTCGAAATGTTATGTCCGTTTGTTTGATATTGAAATTAGCTGTGGAATATTTTCCCATGCTCATGACCAGAAGCTTCTTTTCGTTGTTGACGGTGAGACGAACGAGTGTGGCTGGCTAGCGATTTGAATTAGATGTTCCTACGCAAAATGAATATTAATGCACAAAATCTGACATGAAGATGAAAAAGACGAGTTTACCATTTACTTATTCTCTCGGACCACCAACACCATTTAGTTTACACATCCTTCCTCTAATTTTTAAGCAAAACCTCAAATCATCATTATTAACAATTTTACATATCTTGTTTTGTCCATACACAGCATCCAGTAAAGTGGTGCATCCTGTCCGGACTTTTGTTTTGCTTGTCATGTCTTGCTGCCTCGTTTTATGCGTAATATGCTGTGATGTGTTCTACATTTCATGAATATCAATGGGATTTAAATGCGTTCACTTTCGAAAAATACATATGATGCTATCAATAGCAGAATAGCCGATAGCTCTGTTTACCAAGACAAGTACACGAACTTATAATATGCATAATCTCCACCGGCTCCCGTCCCTGTTGCATTATTTAACACACACCAAAGACATCATCTCATTTCTTATTATAGAGACTTGAGCTCATACGCATAAATAGAGCAAAGTGGACTTATCCACACTTAAATTCATCGAAATATGCTCTAAATTGCTATTACTCGCACATATAAAAATATGCTGTACTCCAGGCATACTTATGATAGTAATAATGACGAAACCAGTTTTTACTTGAGACAATGAAGATGACTTTAGAGATGAGTGAGATTGTTCTGTAAATCAAGAATCAAAGAAAACTTAAGCTCACAGCTTTGATAAAAGAAAGGGAAAGGATTTGGTAGATTGTCACTGAAACGGATAATGAATAAGCTGAAAGTGGAATGAGATTGATAGAATTGAAAATTCTTTTTTCCTCATTTACCCACATCTAATCTTTACGAAGGACATAATATTTTTTGCCTTTCTAAAGAGATTTCCAGCGTTTCATTCGTTGTAAAACTTTCAATGAGTTTAGAAACAACCAGACTTACCTTTATCCACACACAGTAAAAAAATCAGTACAAACAAAAAGATTCTAAACTCCATTACTCTGAATTTCATTAAAAATTGTCTTTGTGCTTATTTTAATAAGATTTGTAAAGAAACGATTTATTTGGTTGTTACATCGAAATGGATTTCTTTAAGACGAAAAGTGTTTCAACCGAAATTGTCTTTTGTCCTTTAGCCACACGTCGTCCACAACTACAAAGAGTTTGCTCTCGTCAAGTCTTGTAGCTATTACCTGCTATACCACAAGATGCGTAGGAAATACGTAAGGAAACGGAGTTGTGTAAGTGAGCACGTCTGTTTAATTCAATTACCCGACCACCGGACTGACCGGACAAGACAAAACTACCTCATATCACAGGGTAGATAATATGGGATGATAGCTTTTACTAACCCACTTTTTAACCAAGTCAGTCTGACTAATAGATAAAACAAAATAAAAGTTTGTAATAGTCAATAATATTTCGTTTTTTCGTATGTTGTGTGTGGTCCGTTAAATTACATAGTGAAACTGAATGGTTTTCTTCAATGAAGTAAGGACGTACCTATATAATACACAGTATTAGGAAATCATTGGGTAAAAACAACTTGGGCAATTGAATTGTCGAAAATTGAGAAATAAAGGAAGAAGTATCAACAGAAGGAGTGAGTATAGACACACCACAGGAAGACAAGATGACTCTCTAAAGTCAATGTTGAGCAAAAGGGTAGGGAAAAGGATTCACTTTTGCTCTCAAGCATTAAATTAAATGTCAGAGAGGAAATTCAATTACGGCTGTAGCTTACCAGAACCCATACTTACGTCATGACTGAAACAAGGGGACCGCCGCATACTACAACACTACGACAGAATTATCATCTAAATATTTACACCCTTTAATCAGTACATTACTGTATGGGAAATTGCACTCGTCCTTTTCTCTTCTTTAGTCTTTTCCTCACAAAATTCCCAATGTCTCTTCTTCCACATATACTTACAGCAGCACATAGGTATGTCGATTCTTTTGACTCGAGAAGTTGAGACAGATAAAAAACAGCAACTATTGGTACCTATAACTAAAATCATACTAGAAAGGCAAGTCTCCATGTATAATGTTGTAATAATAATAATCTTATTACTACTACATGCTCATTTTGGCCATATAAATTGTTATGTGAGTAGTACCTGAATTTCCAATATGTGTGTACCTATTTCAATTGGTTTTGTATATTTGTATGATATCTATATAGGTGGAAATAAAGCGACTACGTAAAATACACTGCTGCTGTGCTAAGAAAGAAGGGTTATTGTTATTAGAGTAGTCTTTTTAATTGGCTTAAGTTGAAGCGGATAGTTTTTTAAAAGTGCATTTCATGCTCACCTGTCGTTTGGAGAAGGACTCGGCAATATAGACACAGAAAAGAGAGAGAGCCGCGGACAGCTCATAAATGCAAGCAATGCAGTGCGGATAAAGTGGAGCAATTATTTTGAGCAAATAGGTCCAGTTTTTCCCCATTATTACATTATGAATTACGATTATGACTCTGTTATATTAGTTATCGGAGACTTGTGTTTGCGTATCGTATCTAGTTTCTCTAGTTTGTCTTCAATTGACAACCTGGATGAGCATCTTACTGTTCGAAGAATATTAATGACTTGATTAGCTTCTCCGGACAAATATTTCTCCCTTGACCAGTCTAGACTCTCTCAGTTCACGAATGTGAACGATGAATTTATATTTACACCATTACTCTGCTCATAAAATCACATTACATAACTTAAACCTTTTACTTCGCCCAGTAAGTGCCTATACTCTGTGTATGATGTGTCCACAGGGAGGCTTCTTGCGATGACACGATCTATTGTGTTTTTAATACTTACGAGTTGAACTATACGCACAAGGATGCGAGTTCTTGTAGCTGTTTTTTATAACTTATTGCTTAAATGTGCTTTGGAAGTTGGTACCTACTTGATAAACTGATGTGATTAGAATAAATCCCGTACTTATGTAAAACAACATCTCAATCTCTTCTTCTTCTTCTCCTGTGTATTACCTAACTGCTATAATGCTCGGGATCAGTATATTTTATACGAAGGCTACTTATGTGACTTGGATAACATCACATTACCTTGGAATCTGAATATACCTAATATATACCTAATGTATGCAGCTTATATGTAGTAGCAAGGTATAGATATATCTCTACATGTTTTGACCAGTAACTACTGTAGAACTATCATTGGTCAGACATAATCGTAATATTATTATGTGCGTATTAGTAGCAGGAGATATTATATCTTGGTATATTGGTAATCCATTCTTGGGAGAAATAATGCTCTCTTCAGCAATCTTCGCCACGATCTGCCCATACATCAATTTTATTTCTTTTTACGCTTTACTAACGACTTGTTTTTCCTTGTTTTCGCATCCTTTACACAACTTAAAGATGCGTAAGCCATTGTAGAAGAGAATCATAAATATAACTTGAATGGAAATCTTAACTTGCCTTTGAGGTACTTGTCCACACTGAACCAATTAACAATCTGCGAATGAAAATAATGGCATATTTTTTACAGTCTTGTATACAATCAACAATACTATTTGCGTTTAGCAATGCAAATAATATTTTTCAACACGCAATGTTTCTCCAACCGTTTCTTTTGTAGATTGATAACCTAAGGAATTCGATATAATTAATTGCTAATCATGACAAGCATTAAAGCATAATAGGTGCAGCATATTCGGTATTTCATACAGAGGGCTGACAAGTGTGACCTGTTCAAAACTAATCCAGTTTATCTCAAACCTTGAAAACAAACTTTGTGAAAATAACGCACAGGTACCGACATGCCTACATTTGTTAGCTTTAGCTCTGGATTTGTACCAAGTCTGCGGAAACCTGTATATATTCTCCTTTGAGATTTATTTGAGATACTGATACATATGTATATATAAATGCATGCGTTTAGGAACACATGCATCTAGTGAATTACTGTGGCTTAAATGAAAATTAAGTTAATTGTAAATACTATTAGTATTACTCGCTGTGCTGAATTACGAATAAAATATCATCGTGAGGAAAAAGTAAGTAAAGCAAAAACCAGGGCCAAAGCCAAAACCAAAACAAAGATTTTAGTGAATTCTGGAAGAAGCATCGACGGACAGATTAGATTCTTGAATTTTTTACCTGTGGTTTGCTGTAGGTCTGATTTTGTATACAAAGTAACGAATTGTTGAAGTAATTCATTAATTTCCATTTCACATTTCATCTCACTCTGATGAGTCTTAAGGGTTTAATCTGTACAAGAACATGAAGGAAAGTGAAATGATTCAGCTGATTTTTATTTTTTGCCCCTTATTACAAGTGAAACAACATAACACATTCTACCACACTTCACTTTCATTTCGGCTGTTTCCTCCTCTCTAGTCAACTCATTCTGTTTTAGTTTTAATTTATTTCATTAACTATTTATCCTACCAAGTATTCACTTTAATTTACTATATCTGCCCTAGTTTCAACTTGTGCACGCATTAATACCTGAGTACGCTACTCATCTCCGCGTAGGTACTGCACTGGTAGTCAAGATTAGTGAGAGACGAAGATTATCAAATCAAGAGGTGGGATGGGTTTAGTGGTTGAACGTCAAGTCAGCTCCCGTCACATCACCATCACATCATTTGTTTCCCTAATTCAAATGCCATATAACCTGTCCCGTGTTAAATTGAACAGATTTTTCCTTTCATGCATAGAAATTAGAATGAAGGATTCTCTTCTTCCTCTCTCAGTTCCCACCTTCCTATATATACAGATGAGTAATTGGAATGTAAGGGATAATGAAACTGAATGGCTGAGTTTTTACCATGGTAAGTTGCTAAGTCTCATCTTTACAATGTAAATACTGTACCTTATTACAATCTCTTGCGGAAAAACGTGGAGATGATTGTGAGGATGATAATATAGGTACACTAAGGATGCAGGAAGATTGGTTCAGGTCGTTTTATTTGTATGGCTATTATTCCTTTATACGAGTTGGTTGTAAAGGTGCCATAAAATTTGTATGGTCAGTGCTTCTTACAGTTTCCATTGCTCAAAACTCAACAGGTAGATTTAAAACTTGACAAAAACTGGAAAACGGGAGTCGTGGTCGTGACGTGATATTCCACTAACCATTCATCTCTAAAAACTCAACCATTTTCAACTGGTATTATTGTTTAATAACATTACCTTTAATATAATGTGAGTAATAAGGGACCTACCTGCTCAATACCTACCAGATTCCTTCCCTATACAGTGTAATAATCTTATAAAGGTAATGAATGCATTACTCATCTGAGGAATAAAGGCGGGGTCCTTTTATTTTAGCTAGAGATGCACCTCATTTCCAACTTTTCAATACCTATTCCAATCTGTAGCTTCTGTTTTAAGTTCTTATCAATCATATTTATCAATCTGTTATATACTACCGTTCATATTTCGACTTTTTGACTTGACCACTAATTTATAGCCTATAAAGATTAATGTTCATGTATTTTTCATACGTTTATTTTCGTGACTAATATGAAAGCAAGGGATTTTACAGGTAAGTGTGAGAAATAAGCATGTAAGTGAGTTCTTTTGATGAATGTAAGTCATAAAGATAGTTTAAGTACAAATCTTCGTAAGGATGCTACTACAAATATTTTGGCATTGAATAAAATAATTTTAGGTGTCTGAAAAATCCATTGACAAAATTTTGTTGAGTAAATGATAAAGTTATGTACATATATTGTCAGTCAGATGCAATAATTTCATTTGCTGGTTCAAATCTGGAGTGTAGAAGAAATTCATATAAGTTGAAATCATTGATGAAGGAATTTGGAACTATAGGTAAAATGTATAAGATAGATGAATCAGTTACATAATACGGTATGTGTCTGTATTGTAATCAGCCACTTTGATATAGAAAAAAGTTGTAATTGATCTCTTAGAAAGTCGTGACATTCGTAGCTACTGTTTTGAGTTATTATGGCAATTTTGTGTAGCTCAAATTGCCTAAATCTACCAACTGTACACTTCAAGACTTGTTTTATTCCACTCTGTAATTTATTTCGCATACTTCGTGTATTGCCCCTTGCTTTGTCAGAGTCCAGGGATGAGACGGTTAAACAATGGGTAGTAACAGTAATACTAGTGGAATAACAAGAGAAAAAATTATGCATATTATTTATTTATTACAATTTTCGAATTGTAGTAGCGTAATTTCTTTAATTTGACGCAATTTCAGTAAAAAGGGCGATTTGTTTTGACAAGGTAGCATTACAATCAATTTGAAAAGCTCAATAAACAGTTTAACGTGCCTAAACATGTGGAGGTTTAGTTTTACCCACAAGAAAATGATGGGATCAAAAGATTCAGAATCAAGAGAAAAGTTGCAGTGACAGGTAGATGAATGGTTGCCATCATGATACGCTGTTGAATCAAATGGGTATTAAGCAAAATAGTGGTAGTGGTCTAGTAAGTATGATCTTGTTAAGTTTTAATGCAGCAAGCACATGCAAAACGCAAATGTGTTTATTTATACCAATTGTAATAGCAAAGTCATGATCCTGCAAAACAGGGTGCTTCAATTTATTGGAAAGTCGTGAGTTAGAATGCTACCGTTTCAATGTACTTACAAATACGATAGTAATCAATGAATTCCCTCGGTGAAACCATCCCTTTCGTACTTTCAACTTTGCCATGTCTATCCCTTATTTATTTACTGTTTTCTCATGCAAATTTTTATTGTTTCATATTACCTCGCCTTTACTCCACATGTACGAATCGTAGTTTATGCAACAGTTCAATTAAACCCTCCTGCTGGTATTCATATAATAATTAACGTAGTATTGTTCTCAGAAATTGCATTTCATTTCAACTAATAATTAGTACACTGCATGGTTAGGTAACAAAATCAACCAATTACCATGTTATTACCCTTGCTTTCATTATTATTAATTTTGCATTTCATTAATATTTATTATGCCACAATGCAAATATCATTCTGCACTATCTGATGCGCATAATAATCATTTTAGTATCATATTCTGCCTAGACGTTTTTTGCTAAAATCTAATTTATAGTAGACACGGTAATAACAAAGCTTTCGCGTATTTTGATATTTATAAGAAACATTCAATATTATAATGTATAATACGAATAGATCATCTTCATCATCATCAATGTGCCGTCTCGTTTGCTATTTAAATCATCAGTGCTGTTCCTCTAATGTTAAGCACGAAAATGTTCTAAAAATCTTAAAAAGTAAACTTAATATGCATAGAGAGAAGGAAAAACTGAAGCTGAAACTAGTTGAAGGAAAAAGAGTGTAAACAGGGACATAATAATAAAAATCTAAAGTACACTTCCATTTTCATCTCAGATGAGAACATTAAGCTGTAGACATCTTCTAACCTTACAGGATCTTAGTTTCCCCACGCTACTTCACTAAAAGTAAAAGTTCTCCATAAAATAAATACATCGATAACCAAGTCGGTACTATCGGCTGGTTGTTCATTTATTTTTACTTTGTTGTTAGCGCTTTGACGGCATGGATGGTGTTAATTTGTGTCGGACCTCCTGGGGAGCGGGGCACCTTCCCTTGTCCTTTATTGGAAATAAACTTTCCTTTATCCACCATTCATCCCATGTAGTATTCCTACACACAAGACTCAACCAACGTCGTAAGTAACGACTGTAACGAGAAAGACGACGGGAATGCAATATTTATAAACAACATGACATTCACTTGCAGTTTAGAAGGATGGGCTAGACATTATTTTGTTTTCCACGTACAAATATGTAATATTTATCATAACTACTCAATGAATATTCGGAATATATTTTTATAGTTTTTTCTTGCATTAACAATCCTGCCTTTTCCAATACACCTCGACGGGTTTCATACTCAATCTCATATACCTATTGTGTAACAATGTATTAATGCAAAGCAAAGATGTACCTAGCGATTTTGTTCTTCTATAACAGGAAAGCGAAAGAAATAAGATAAATACTTACACATACATAGTAAGTGAAATGAAAACAGGCTTACTTACTTGAGGTACCATTGTAAATACTACATTATGTATACCTATATACTTATACATAGTTAGGTTAGGTTATGAACCAATGCGCAAAGTTGCAATGTATAAGATAGGTTTGTATTATTCCACTTGTGATAATATATAATTGGTTACAAACGAAAATCTGCTTTATGTCAATAGTGAAGTGAATAGTAACATTGAGATTGGTAGGATGAAGTTAAAACCATCCCATCTCATTTCGTTCATACTTTACGAGGACATAAATGATCTGCTGAGTAATTAAACGCAGTTCAAGTGCACTTGTTCGTGACATTTACAATGGCAAAGCTTTTACACTCACCACGCTCTGCCATTCAATGTACATAGTACATCGTAGACAGTTCTTGTATTCAACGTGTAAAGTAAAGATCCGCATACGAGAGAATACTTACTAACTACATTTTTACACATAAATAAGGCTGGGATAAGTTTCAACATACAAAAGGACTATTCTTGTCGTAAAAAACATTGAGCATTGTGTCTAACTAACAGGAAGGGGTTGATCTCTATAAATATGAAAACACAATTCTTCTCTACTACAAGGGTGGTTATCTTTTTCATCTTATACAGTGAGTAAGTGGCTGGAGTAGTTTTACTTTCAGTTTTGTTTGGCATTGAATGCATTTGTTTTGTGTGCATTCATTATGTACACAGATAGATATATACAAGTGTTACACTTAACTTATACCTTTCCTTCGATATACACAGCACACATTATATACTACATACAATTACTTCACACAAGTGACAAACACAAGTTATTGCATTGCATTATATAGCTCATGTATTCGTGCTGATCTTCACAGCCCTTTCTTTCCAAGCCTATACTAGTCAAGCCACCTATTGAAAGCTCAGTGACTCTCTTTCTGTACTGAGGTAACTTATCTCTTAATACAATGGGAGAAAGAGAGCATTTCCCTAATGCATTAACTTTACAGAGCCAATTTACACTTTCATTATCGTTATGGTAATTTATTTTATTAGCTTTAGCCCAACCCACACAAGTCATCTTCTGTGCTCAGTATTTACATGTAAGATGTATACATAAGTAAGTAGACATACCAAATGCATAAAGGAAATATCTGTATTTTGTTATGTGTTACAGTAAATCATCTTGTTAGAGGTATACACATTTACATTAACAAATCTTGAATTTCATCAGTATACAGAAGAACATCCCACTCAAGTCACCCTGTTTTACGTATGTGGGCTAACTCTTCAACTGCAGCGTAAACTTACGCAAGAAATAAATAGTTTTTTGTATGCCAAGAAGGGATTTTATGCGCAGACAATTGTGGCTGAGTAAAAAAACAAATGAATCAACAGCGTGCGTTGCGGACGTACTCAGTTTACATAATAACAATAAAAAATTAAGCAACTTAATTTCCTTTTCTCAATAAGACGATAATTCTTTAGAATTTCGGGTTTATGCTTGTTCGAAGGCGTCACGAAATTATACTTTCGGGCAGGTCAAGATTACTACGACTTTTTCGTCTGGGAGTCAACCATATATTTACCATTATATAAGGGATCACTGAATCTCGGTTAAGGTATAAAGTTCTTTTATGAGTTCATATGCTACAAATCCTTTATAAGTTCATTTATAAAGGATTTGTGTTCTTAAAGGATCATGTAATATATTACATAATCACTTATATAATTACCACAAATCAGTGAATCAGTGATGTTGTAGATGTATAAA